>JAUMHH010195535.1:19198-29390 GCA_032359455.1 Chlamys rubida | reverse complement strand
AAGTCCTGTCACGTCCTAAAATGACCATAGCTGTTAATAGGACGTAAAACACAAACAAACCAAACCAAACCAAACCATTGTGGGAAATAGCCCGCATGGCACACAGATGGCAGTGTTTACATAGCAATATTCCAACAACGCTTTGTATAATTCAGAATATCTTTTTAGTTTGTCTCTGTTTGCATAATAATCTGTACAAGTACAATCAATGCATTGAGGCAATTTTTACTGTTACATTATTTATTTGGATTTCACTGTTAAAATGCTTGCACGCGAATTTACAATTCAAACAAAGCGTTAATAGGCAGTCGACATGGTACTACAGTAAGGCAATACTCGGACCACATGTTGATTAGAAGCAATCGAATTTACGCTATCTAAACATTGAGATTCGCCCGAGGAGGACTTGTTCTACATCTCGCCTTTAAAATGGATGTTATTTGAAATTGGCATATTGAGATCTGTATACATACATAATGCGGTGAAAATATCGATTTTGAACTAATCCATTTTGATCAATTAGAGTTGTTTTTCTTCACAAATTCGCCATACATATTCCCAAAATGTCATTGACAAAATACATATGAAGGTTGTTTGGTTGGTTGGTTGTAAAGGGTTTAGCGTTCTCCGAACATAGAGGTAACTTAATCTATTTTACAAAATATATATGTTCACGTTAATTCGCCAAATAAATTGATTGTGAATTAAAATAACCTACATCCTTACTTGTTAAAGCAACGGATAAATACATGTTATATTGAAAATGACCAAGGGTAGCTATTAATTTCGCGAGTTTAATTCCACACCAATAATTATTTTAAAATACAGTCGTGAATATAAATCAGCCAAAATATATTAGTTTACAGTTACATAGATGCAACGTTCTTGAAATTACCGAGAAAATAAATGAATCTTGAAATTACCGAGAAAATAAATGAAAAGTATTAAAATGATAAGGATTGTACGAAAACCAATTAATATTAAAAAATATTGAACTTGTTTTCTAGTTGAAAGAACAATTTACAATAAATAGGAACAAAGGTTAACACAGCTTCCGTATGGTGAAATTACAAGCACTTCGATATTGCACTGCGTCACTCAAGGACAAATATGATAAATGGATACATTTAACACCTTATTTTATCAATAGAATTACGGCACAGTAATTGTTAGAAACATGCTTTCAGTTCCAACTTGTAACTTTAGCCTTAATTAACCAGAAGTGGTTCCTCATTATTTATATTTACAATGTAACAGATCCACATTAGTCAAAGTGGACACACAAAGCCTCCATTCCAACATCGATATTGCACCACAATAGGATTGCATTCTGACCTCGTCGTTATTTGAAGGGACGAAATGATTTATTATCGGAACGTAGCGCAGCTTTTGTTACTGCTGAACGAGTTGTTGGACAATGTTAATAGCGGTGAATACCATCAGTGCCTCCTGTTGTAATACTGTGAATGAATCTATGGCCGGAAGACGTATTACCTTAACACAAACGCAGCGATTGTTCTGACAAAGCGACAGTCAATGACACAGAAATAAAATATCAGAGTTAAAAAAGTGAGCGTCATATCTTTATAACTTTCTAAATCCTTAAGGCAACATCGGTATCATCCAAGCATACTCCATATTTCTACAAAACAATATTGGATATTCACTTTCACAAATAGAATAATTAAATTTTGCATTAATTTCAAGTAACGTCTTCACGCGCAAACATTTCCGCATGCACTGAGCAAAAAGATGTTTGTGCTGTAATACGCAAAAATGTTCATAGATGTCTGAGATAATGTGTTTGCCAAAACGTCTAAAACACATTATGTTCTTTTTCTGGCAGGCAATGGCTTTGAAGGCAATTTTTGTTTGTTTAATTTTAGAATAATCAGCTATCGAACAAGTCATAAACAGGGCCGTGGGCGCCTCTAACACGTGTGCATGCAGTTCATGCAAGAGAAGCCCGGAAGACACTACCTTTAATCTAATTGAATAATTGAATTTCGTTGAGATGACTGTAAAATAATACATGGAGATCGCCATTAGCTGGTAACGATTTTCGCAAGGAATCATTTATAGCAGTGTTGACATGTTTAGCTGGGAGATGATGGATGCGCGTCATGGTTAGTGAAGCGTGTTCCCGGGAGGGAGTAAACATCTTTCAGAGTCACGGAAACGTTTCTGATTATTTCACAGCGACTCTTTCAATTACCGAGCACGATAACTAGGTATGTTAGATAATAATAATAATAATAATAATAAAATCTATCACTCCTGGGTGATGTAGAGAGTGCAATCTCGACCCGAGTGTAAGATTGGGTGTGTTGAGGTTTAGCCCAACGCTTTGCCAAGCGCTGAGCCTCACAATGGTACCCCGGGGGTCGAGATTTTCCTGTCTACACCACAAATGAGTGATTGATTATTTTTTCTTGCACTTTCCAACCCTCAACCCATAAGAATATAGTTGAACCCAATGCAACACCAATTATGAATAGAATACGGGACATGATTGATGAAGCGATGCTATTGGGATATGGTTACTATGCTGTTTGTTGACATAATCCTCTTCTTCAGTGATGAGCGCGTGTAAGCTTTCTTAATATAAAAACAGCAAGACAGCTTTATATTTCCCCCTAGCAAATTGCGGGGGTTGAGTAAGTAAAGTGTGAGATAAAAGGATATCTCACATCCATAAAAGTTTGGGTTCACCTGTTTGGTGTAAAATAAAACTTTCCCTTGTAAGTGTAACGATGGCCTTTTATTTGGGAAATAGTAATAATTTAATTTATGCAAATTTGAACTTGTTACCATGGCAACAATAATTTGAAATCCAAATTAATATTTTCATGATAATGTTTGGGAAGTATTCAAAATAAAAGAAAAGGAATTTCAAAGTTCACTTAAAGGTTTTTAATTTTGATGCATTTGGGGGCCAAAACACGTCCAAACCATACATAGTCCTTTCTTCTAAAGAATGTCTGTGAAGTGCATAAAAACAAATCGTTTGGGTTAGAAAATGCTCAGTATTCTGTTGACTGACCTTTGGAAACGTAACGTCACTTAAATATATATACCACCGTTTGGTTACCAGTGTATAACACTTTGCAAAGATTGCATGCTTATCATATTTTGATGCTTTGACCCAAACATTGACGTCAGCATAAAGCTGACATTCCATGGAAGACCGCTGTTCTACTCCTTAAACATGTATACACGAAACACAATAAAAGAATACTCTAACGAAACCATAATGCGAACTCAAGATCGATACAAGGAGAGTAAGACCACCTGTTCCGGAAGGGTAAGCGTCTTCTGCTTCATCGACAATTCATTTATTAACTTGAACTTAATTCTAATTTCAGTAAATTGATTAAATTCTCCATCAGATGAAATATTTCAAAAACGTTAAACCTAAGTTTTCAACTGCTTTTAAAAGAAACGTTTTTACAGTGTTGCTGTGAAGATTTTGTTTGTGTATATCATTAGTATACTGTACTTTGCTCGACTCTTTCCAATCATATCTTGATTAATTTTTAATTTTCTGAACAATCTATTATACCTTATGTAGCTTTTACAATATCAGTGTGGTTTTTATTTTAAAAATTTCAGTAAGAAGTGGAAAAACTCAAACAGAATGTAATGTCCCGACATAAACGTTTCACCTTCCAGTAAAGTTTCCTTATTTCCTGTACCTGTATATAGCATCACATGAAATGCCATATTGGACACAGCGTTCTTCAAGTGAAAATACCCCATGCACTGGCAAATTCAAGTTAACTCAACAGAATAGAGGTCGTTCTTCAGAATATAATCTGTTTATATAACAGTACGATTGTTGTTGTGATTGACAATTATAAACATTTGTCTTTCGCGTGTTGTCCTGGCGTATACCACCCTATCTAAGTCACATCGCTCTGACCATGGGCTAAGCAGAGTTACAAGTACATAGGGAGATACCGACAGACCAAAAACAGCAGATGGAAAAAAAGAGAAAAGCGATTCAGCAACCCTAGATATGGAATGCAACCTACTATTTGCCATTCAGCATACCAATTTTCCCAAAGTCTCCGAACCTGTAGGCGTGAAGCAAATACTATGGTCCAGACCCACGGTTTATAAGCATTTACATGTTTTTGAACGGTTGAGTAAAGAATTTGTGAAGCAAAAGTTGGATTTTAAATTAAAAACAAGATCAAACGAACGGACATATTAACAATTGAAACATTCTGAACTAATACATTTCCTTGCTTCTTTAACTATGAACATTGCCATTGTTTGCTTATTCAATACATATATACAAATATTATATTTATATGCAATGTTTTTTTTGTATATCGTTAATTCTATACAACGACGAACCATTTTCTGATGATGCTATGATATCAGCAAATCTACAGACTGTCTTAAGTATGCCAAGTACGTAACAGAATTGCTGACACAAAATCTATGAGCAATAATAACAGTAAAGTTATTATCCCGTCCATTTATATAACGGAATTAAGCACGAGTCTATCACAGGTAGTTATAGGTAATTACAGACGAAGCCATTGATTGTCACTATAGCCATTATGGATATCAAAGGGTTCTTGGACCTCGTGTTCCGAACCAGCGTCCCAATCAATGATATTCGCCACTTCTTGGGACCTGTCTTGTAGCTCCGAACACGAGGTGGATCACGATACCTTGCCTTAGATCGAACTTTAATCACGTGACCCTGCCTTAGGGCGCGACAATGATCTCATCGCTTCTTAGAGTATTGCGATTATCGAATGTTTATGTCTTTAGAGTGCGATGATCATCGAGTCGCTGTTTTAGAACATTACCGTATGACGATGATCGTAGATTTAGGTCTTAGCGCGTGACAACGATCGAGTCCTTGTCTTACACGTGCACCAACACGGTAATGTTAGAACTCTGTCTTACAGTGGGACGATAATCGCAGCCTCCGGTTTTTTAACACAACGGCAAAACAGCAGCGCGGAAGGACAGACATGAGTTTGCTTCATTCCTCAGCATCAATCGTATTTGTAGCTCACTAACACTCTCTAATGCATGCGTTCCAGACCGGAGGGTGGTCACCTGATAGTGTAACTTACCATGAGTGACCACGACAAATGGCACTGGTAGCAGGACATAAGCCATCTGCCGTGATTGATTGTAAGGGCTCAGGAGTCTGTTACTGTCGGGATATTGAATTCGTCATGTTTACGGAAATATGTGATAGCTTCATATGATTACCCCCAGAGCCCATTACTGTTATAAGAATAAGTGGACAATGCTTCGGTTCAGGCAGAGGTCGGTTGCTCTAGAAATAGAAAGTATACCTAAAATGGATGCATCAAAGATCAAGTAAAGGACAATAATGTATCTTAATACGGTTGAGAAAAGAAGAGTTGTAGAAAGACACTGATAGGTCAGTTAAACCGAGCAATGTCATCATCAATAAATGATTATCTTTGGTGACATGCGTGCGCATGAGGTGTTGAATAAATACACAGGTACCTACCATTGAATGAAATAGCACCCCGTGGAAACAAACAATTCAGGTCAGGTGTCTTATTTTTAAATTCTTTGCCATTCAACCTCACTTCTCTATAAGTGCCTACTGTGAGTGATGACAACAGGTTACAGGAAAGACTCTTCAGGAGAATGGCGTTGTTATTTAAAATCTGCTGAGATAATTTTGAATGTAATTAAACAGGGACCTTCTATATCCCTATTCGCAAGTCGAAATTACATGTTTTATTTTTGCTTATAATTCAAACAGTTTTAAATATATTGCAAGCTGTGAGGACTTTCTGGAGAACGGTGGCCTAATGGAAAAAATATCTATATCTCACAAAACAGAATTATAGTCAATTTTGTCAATTTTATATAAAAAAAGAAACGCTTTAAATGCCTTTAAAATAATTCAATTTCAAAATAAAGATCTAAAATTGGGATAAACAAGCTTGCAGAAGTATTCTTGGTTTGTTCTACGTTCCTTAAAAGGTGGATTTTCATATCTAAAGGAAATATGAATTATATATTTAAAATGTCATCTCTGCTACGATTGGAAATCATTGTTTCAAATTTAACATTTACCACCAGACTGACGCATAGTTAAGAAAATATATACATTGAAATACAAATTCTGATTTCCATGTTTTATATACATCTATATGACCAATGACTACGTCAGATGTTATAAAATGTTATAAAAAATTTGAAACGAAGTCTTAATTCATGCGGTTCCAATGTTATATTATGTGATAATATCAAATAGCACTTGTTATGATGTTACATTAAATGGGATTGTTTCTATTTTGAGGTGTGTTTACTTTGTTGTGGAGTGGGACTGGTTAGTCTACAATGGATTACCTTGCGTCAGCAGTAACCTGCTCGGATGGGTCCACTGGGAGACGGCTACATTTGCACTATTGCAGCTGGTACACATCCCACCGATTACATCATTCATTGTCACTGTGAATTGTATATTTTTTGTTTTGACGTCATCGATTTGCAATGTGCGTACTGTAGGTTATCAATTTTTATTACGTCATCACTATTTTTATGTAATTACAGCGCAACATGATGTTGTCAAAAATAATCTCTTGTACTTATAATATAATGCTATAATAATATATAATAAAATAACATATAATATATTCTTATACTAAGAATGAGTGCTGCTTTGTGCTATTTTGTTTAGTTTAACCATGTTATAGAGACACATTTTAATATACCAAAAAACAAGATAGTAATGATTTGCGACAATCTCACAGGCGAGGGACCTAAAGCTGAGAAAACATAGACAGGTGACATATTTCAAAGGCCAAAGACCAAGGAAAAGAGACTTGAAAAGGACGAAAAATAACTCAAATGCGAAAGACTCAAAAACATAGGTGACAAAGCTCAAAGTTGAAAACCATAACACCAAACGATCGAAAAGGGCGCCGAATCTCAAGTGTGATAGACCATAAGATAAGAGGCTAAAGACAGGTGGCAAAGCGCAAAGCCGAGATACCAGAAACATGAGACATGAGAAGGGCGAAAAAACCCGAAGGTCGTTGTCGCTGTGCTGTGTCTCCTTGTCCAAGATGTATATCAATGTACCATTGATGGATGTTGTGTGTCCCCTGTTTCTCGGTCTCCTGATCCTATCTCCTATCTCACTGTTTTATATATATATATAGAACCGTCTATCACATGCACGTTAAATCAGCAAGGGAAATCTCTAATAATTCACGCCATTTGCTTGGTTTCAAAACATTGGCTTGCGGTTTATAATAAATCTTATAAAAGAAACTAAATGTGCCATCGTGAAATTGATACAACATGCTTTCTCCCATGGAGCTTTATACGACAAATGTTCTATAAACATAATTTATTAGAAAAAAAAGAAGCGATGCACTGTCACAGGGGTCTTGTGTTCGGATGCGGGTAAAATGTCTCCCTCCCTCTCGCTGATGAACGATTGCTAAAATCAATAAAATATGGTCTTTTAACTTGTAACCGAACCTATCGTTCACAGTTGATACGTGACAGCCAACGTGAGGAACCTTTTATACCAAGTACAGATACTCTCCATCACAAAATGTTATTGTCGCATATTAAAAAACATTTATCACAGTTCACATCAAAGGCCCGTTACAGTCGATCAATACAAATCAAAGTTTAATCACATTTGCGATAGAATCAAACGTCCCTGTTGGCTTTCTGTAAGGACATTCTATACACGGATACAACAACATCCATAGCGTGCAGCCTCTGGCTGGAGTCACAGATATGTTGTAATATCCACTTCCCGAAAGACTGCGTCCTACAATCACTGCCCGACACCATTACGACATGCTGGCCGCCTTACCAGCACGACCACGTTATACGCATACAAAAATGCATTTTTATATCAAACTTGCTTATGTTGCAATAATGCTTATTTTAGCATGGGCTTAACATATTGGAATCGTCAAATGGCAATAGCATTTCTATTATAGAACTGCTTCCTCTGAGTTAGATATATATGCACAACCTTGAAAACGAAACCTGTACTAAATGCTAGATTTACATATGCATTACTTAATTTCCATGTCATTATATACCTCCTGTAGAATTTGATCGAAAAAGGAATATTAACATCTTTGC
Organism: Chlamys rubida; assembly: GCA_032359455.1. Classification (NCBI taxonomy): domain Eukaryota; kingdom Metazoa; phylum Mollusca; class Bivalvia; order Pectinida; family Pectinidae; genus Chlamys; species Chlamys rubida. The sequence continues at coordinate 21,263 of JAUMHH010195535.1, read as the reverse complement.
CAGCGTAATAACAGATTCTATATCTTGATAAGCCTGATATCTTAAATTTTCACTCGGTGAGCTATACGAATTATTGACCAATCAGAACACTTCTTTCTATTCACCGCATTGAAAGCAGCAGAGTTCCTTTTCAGATGCAGACGAACTGACGATGGAATAAGTAAACATGGCGTTATTATTTCTCATATCGGCTAAAGTATATCTTCACTTCTTCTAATATAACGTAAGGCGACAAAACCAATTCGGAAGCAACACCAACGCAATGGCCTTTTTCTAGATTGGACCAATCATTCACCATGTTCACAAATATCAAACCACAAAGTGTCGAGAAGCCCAACACCTATTTTTTCTCAAAGAAGTTATTCCGCTCCCATGCCTGGCGTATGGCATCCGAATCCGAAATCGAATCTTTTTAGTAGATAATGGAAATGTTTTGCAAGTAAAACCAAATGAAATTAAACAAATATCGGTAGCAGACAGTGTAATGCCGACACTGTAATAGAACACGTCGAGTCGAAGCTCTGCCTAGGTAGGTTTCATTGGTAATGCGAGGATGACCTGGACCACCTAACAGAAGGCTTGCAATGCTATTTTTGGCTTCTTGGAAGATAGATATGTTCATAGATTATCTTGTTATTCATGGTAAGCCCTCTCATAGATTACCTTGTTTCTCAGGGTAAGCCCTCTCATACATTACCTTGTTTCTCAGGGTAAGCCCTCTCATATATTACCTTGTATCTCAGGGTAAGCCCTCTCATATATAACCGTGTTTCTCATGGTAAGCCCTCTCATATATTACCTTGTATCTCAGGGTAAGCCCTCTCATATATAACCGTGTTTCTCAGGGTAAGCCCTCTCATATATAACCGTGTTTCTCAGGGTAAGCCCTCTCATATATTACCTTATTACTCAGGGTAATCCCTCTCATAAATTACATTGTTTTAAAGAGAGATCTGCTCTCTTTTATATTTAACTGCTTATGGTAGATATGCCCACTCCTAGATTACATTGTTTCAAAAAAAAAATGGCCTCTTACATGTTACAGTGTTTACAAGGGAGATATGTCCTCTACTAAATCGAATTGCTTGTGAGAGGTACATGTTTGCCCACTTACAGATCAGAGTGCTTCTCGACAGATTAAACGGCATAGACAGAATTGCTCCAAGTGTTGTTTACGAGTTCATACATTACATTTCTGGGAAGATATGCTCATACAGAAGTATGTTTCTCTTCGAATGGGCCTATCTTCCGATACGCTAACAAGAGTTTTACAAGTCCCTGAGCTGAAGTTAGTTCAAATAACACAAGTTAAACAGAAAGAAAATTGATAAATATTGACAAATTGACAAACATAGATGTGTAAGAACACTAAATGCTGGTATGAATCACTTTCTGTAGTTGAACAATCAATGATACCGTGCTGCTCATATCCAAGGCAGTATTATTTTTTTCCTTTCTTTCTCATTTTTCTTTGTCTCATTCTCTTCCTTCTTTCGAATGTCTGTGACTATTTCGTCTCTATCTGTCTCTTAAAATGTCCATTATTGTCAAATAGACAAAAAATCTAAAATATGTGCAAGAATGTACGTTCAGATAATTGAGAACGCTGCAACAGATGGTGAGACATTATGGCGGCTGAAACATGGCTGAATTGTCGTTATCTGAGGGCTGTATAAATATGTGTATGTTATATTACATGTAGAGCTATGGTATAATGAGGTATAGAAGACTGAATACAGTCTTAAAGGTCACCTCGGTACGGCGTATGTTCTACGACACCAGTTATAACCAAAGGTTTCCCTTCGTTATTACGTTACAAAGAATCCCGGATAATGATTTATCGGAAGCGTCTGCTTTCTCTCGCTTCTGACAATCGACCGGTGTTAGAACACCGATGTCCTAATTAGTAATTAAAGGTTAATTGGCAGCCTTGATAGCAAACACTACCACAGCAGCGAACGAAACGAGTGGAATAATTGATTAGAGATCCCATGTTCAGGATAATGTATATTGGATGTGCCGATACTCGGACAGGGAAGGCTAGAGTGGAGGTACTGCCGATACT
>JAUMHH010195535.1:0-19098 GCA_032359455.1 Chlamys rubida | reverse complement strand
CGGACAGGGAAGGCTAGAGTGTAGGTACTGCCGATACTCGGACAGGGAAGGCTAGAGTGTAGGTACTGCCGATACTCGGACAGGGAAGGCTAGAGTGTAGGTACTGCCGATACTCAAAGATGAACGGCACAATTGTAATAGCGTGGGTACTGCTGTGTAAGGGGACAGGCACTATTCAAATATGAACGGTACAATTGTAATAGCGTGGGTACTGCTGTGGTCGGGGACAGGCACTATTCAGACATTGAATGTAATAGCTAAGATACTACTGTGTTAGAGGATAACGATGTTAAAAAGCTTTATAGTAACTATTAAAGGAGAATAAGTTGTTTTTTCGCGTCTATACTGAAATATAACATGAAATTTGACTTGAGACCGACAAGTCGAAAGTTTAAACCAAATCTAATGTTCTAATTGTCAATATAGACACGAAAAATGTCGTTTTATTCCCATTCTAACACTGACACGTGCTAACACGTAAAATGTTTCATTCGTGATATGGGATTTAAGAACACATTGATCGGATCAAAGTGTCTGTTATAAATAAAAATGCTGTAAGATATTCGCTGTTTATCTGAACCAAAGTTCTATCGGAGTTAGATAATGATCCGCATCCAATCAAAACACGGGTTGCATATTAATAGTTATAAAATATTCAATATAGTTTTCGATGTATGACAAATATTGAAATCCGGAAATAATACAGCGCAGACAATACCGTATTGATGACGGGCAATAGTAAAGGGAGAGGATCTTTATCATACGTTACCACCGGAGCTCCAATTTGTTACATTGTAAAAGTGCAGATGTTGTGTATCTGATTATATTGTATCTATACAACAGATTATATGTCAGCATACCGGTAAATAGAGGCAACAGGTGTGCTTCATAATGGCAAACAGCACGCGCTCTACATGTATAATAGAGTCATTACTGTTAATTGGCAATCCAAGTCCAGGCGCGTCAGGAATCACATACCAGCCGACAAATCGGTCGATATATATTGACCTTACGTCCAAACATCTTGTCAGGATTGATTGCATGTCGTTTCAAATACTTATTGAGATTCTGATCGAATAAATCAAATTCAATACATGAAACATTCGACTTTTTTACAATTGTTTTGTTAATTAATTGTTTGAAAAATGTTGCCCGTTTCTAGTTTACATCTGGCAGTCAATTATATATGCCGGAAACTGCCCGATGATGAAGCGGAAGCTAACAGTTGATGAGCCGGAAGCTACCCGGTGTCGTACCGGTAACTGCTTGGCGTCTAAAGGAAATTGAAAATACTCGCGACTCAGTGCCAAAATATAATGAAATTGAAATGAAGTATACGATGTACGGACTGAAGAATCAGTTCAGTAGTGTTGTAAGGGCGTGAATAAAGATACTGGGCCTCGTTGTGGCCATTACGTAAACAGTCAGTCAGCAAAACATTGGCTTTTAGGTGCATCGATCACGAAAGGGTGACTGTGTCGTATATCAATTTTGAGACACCGTTATTGTGTGTGACGTCACTGGTTTCTGAGTAAAGTACGATCACTACTCCCACTGCTTTCTGGCTTAGATACGGCTACTCTGTGTGACGTCATTAATTTCTGACTGAGATACGATATACTGTGGCTGGTTCGAGCCTGTGTGTGACGTCATTGCAGGTGTCTGAATGAGACATAATCACCGTTTATGGCGTCGCTGGTTTCTTATTGAGGCGATCAAGGTGCATGTCATGAATAGCACTGCTCATTACTAAGGCACGACCAGTGTGTGTGACGTCACTGGTTCGTGTCCATGCAAAACGACCTAGTGACGTCATAATCAGTGTTTGACGTCACTGTGACAGAGACGAGATTAGTTGTTGACATTTCAGTGTATGAAAATATTTCAAAAGGTGGAAAAAATTTCAAGCAATATATTGTAAATAGGTTATCTCATTTTTGAAGAAATCGGAAGAGTTGAACCATTTCAGTGATACAAGCGTTTGTAATTAGGTTAACAGGAACAAACAACCGATAACAGAGTTGTGCTCAGTTTGTTTCAGAATGTATTGATTGCTACATGACACGAGACCAGGCATACAAGTATGGTCAGCTTAATGCAAAAACAGCTCAAACATTTATACTAACAGTGATCTTGTCTTCATGAATAAAAAGGCGTTATCACACTTGGTGTATTAATATATTTATTTCTTTGAAAACCTTATTTGAACCAAAATATCAAAATTTAAAAAATACCCAAGCTCCGCCATCCAGTTAAACATGTCTGGTCGTAGAGTCGTGCCGCGATGTCTGAACAGCTTCAGCTTTCTAGCGCGATGTTAATGCGACATAGTCCGGTCCCGCCTCACCATCACGAGCGTCTAAACTCGCGGACATATTGAAAATTAAGGCGATTTATGGTAATAGATGTTGTTATGCTGTTGACATGATAAAGATATAGGCTAAAACATCACTAGAAAATTACTATGGAGCAGGGTTAAAAATCAATGTCGCATATTCCTTTCCCATGTCTAGGGCGTCGATGGATCAGATATCAACGTGTAGGCTCTGTCGTAATGCCAAGGGGACGCTACTCGGGAAAACGATACAGGACGCAGTGATTTGTCTCGACCAACATTATTACTCCGTTAAAACTCATGCAAAAATCCAAGGCTCGACAAAAAAAGTAGTTCAGATCTTTTGGTAGTGCTATAATTATGGCTAGCTCGTGGAGTCTCATCCGGTCGTAATCCATCACGGTAAAGGACATGTGACAATAAGTGGGACAGATACGATTCCGTTCTAATCTGAAAGACATGCCCAGTCTGATACATAAAACATCCTTCAAACTGGCATTATTGAATAACCTGGAACAGTGTTGGCGACATAGTATTACATATAATCAGGGAATTGGAGAGAAGCATTGATAAACCAGTTTTTCTTTCGAAAACCGGAAGTAAGACGGCCAACATAAAAACTGGAGACAGAAACTAATAGCTAAACCGACTCCGAATATGGCAACCTCGAAAGGTTATTGGAAGTATTTGACGCCATTAAGTTGTACAGACTGTTGTGACGTCACAATTGAACATTTGGAACATACAGCCAACCACGGCTCTGTTAAGTGTTATTAAACAAGTGTTCATGAAAATAATTAATGTAATGTTCGTTGCTTTCCTTTTGCTCAACGCATTAACATAGAAAATCCAGATGTAAAATTTTCGCGAGCAATGAAAAATATGTGTTAAATACATATTCATAAACTCAACAACTTCTTTACGATAATATATAACCTATACCAAATGTAGCTCGGAACCTTTAAGGATAAAACAGTAAACATCGCAGTCATCCCCCCCCCCACCCCCACTCTAGAAATTCCCCTTACTCCCTCAAAAACTAGGTAACTAAGGTACACCCATATTAAACAATAAATGGATTTGTTATGTTCGTATAAAATAGAGCGTTTTAAAGCGTTTCTCCTGTATATACGAATTATTTATATATTACATACAAAAGTACACATTTATATCGCTGCTTAACTGTCTGGAATATCGTCATATCTACCGTAATCATCAGAATCAGTAAAACCTAATTGGATTAAGATCCATACCAGGCCTGGATTTATGTGTGGTACGGGTAATATCAGGGCTCATTAGCCCATTATAATCAGCGCCAAGCCTACGAATACCCTTATTGCGGGGTCTAGGTACACTTTCGGTCCGATGTATCCTGTCCTATAAACCAAAGACGGTCGTTCGTCAGTCTCTGTCGGGGTGACAACCCTCATTGCGGGTTTTATGTATACTTTCGCCCATCTGTCGCCCTCCACTGTCTCGTGTTATAGTAGGGAAACGATACATTTATAAATATATTATCACTGTAAGTACTCTTACTCCCAGGAATACGTATACTTCCAATCTCATGTCTTTTGACATCGAGAAGCGTTATGCTCTTCAGTCACTTCTAGATATATAAAACAATACCCCAGAGATACTTTTGTACCGTGGATGCCTGCCATGAAGACGCCCGACCTTCGCCATGCACTACCGGGACACATTAGTATAGTACATGAGGGTATACATCGCTCGCTCAACTCCCAAAAGAGCGATTCACTGTTTTACGTAAAGGCTCGGTGTACTTCTCTAAAGTTTATACATCTACTACGAGTAGCAGACATTGATGCAGTTTTGATAGTGCAGGTGCACCAACACCAGGTTACGGGTAGTCCGAAATAACTATCTCATTCTAATTTATTTAATTGGCCGGTCCATCAAAAAAATTAAAAGCAGATAGTCAATTATTTCCGACTAGGTTATGTGAGGCAAATCGAGGCCTGATTATTTTTATTCAAGATTTTTTTTTTTTTTTTTAATATTTCTAAACCCTGTATAACAGTACCTGTCTGAACTGGACAGCTCTGGGACACACATTTTCGTTTGAATACACAGGTATTCGGATTACAAAAATTCACCTGCATAGGTGGTAGATACAGTTGGACCCGGATGTCGTTTTGGTTCTTGATAATAAAGTGTCCGGTAAATAAATGGTTGCACGTTATTGTTTTATATACAGCACTTTGTACCCAAACATTTATTGGTTTTGTGAGATCTGACCGTTCGGTAATTACCCACTCTACTTTAAATTACAATTGATACCAGTGAAGTATCATACATTATCAGTTTGATGAAAAAGCCCTATCTCTACTACAGTAAAGATATACAAATGTTATACACCAATCCATGTGTAATGATAGAATAGCTCACCCGTATCTGTACGGGCTCAATATTGATTTTTTGAATAATGACTAATCTATACTGCCTTTATAAATTTTAGCATCAGAATTATTTTTTATAAATTAAAAATGTCTTCTGGAATTGACAGATATGTATTTTTTAAATTTGTTATATAAATTATTAATTTATAATTGGACTATTACCCATGGCATACAAATGATCAGCTGTGACCGAGAGCTATGCAACAGCTATTAAAAATCGGAAAGCGGGCTAATGGGTTTCCTGTTCGTATTATATATCATTTATGTTACATATCCTGTCGTACGTAACAGGTCGTTATAGAGCTTTGGACAATCTTCGGAAACAATTCTTCGCTAGTCTGGACAATATTTGAATCAGACACTTGATATAACATTATGTTCCTGATATATCAAGACTTCAATGTCACTTGTAAATAATAAATCAAAGTCGCTGATTGAGTCGGGATTACTTTGTCCGGAGTAACGAGTTCGGAATATCACAGCCGGATTAATGAGATGTCATCGACAACAGAGAGATGTCACGTGATGCACAGGTTGCAATCTCTATTCAGAGTTGTCGTTCCTTACACTCACTCTAAGTAAGGGACGACAACTCTGGGTAAACCTGATTAACAAGAACAGTTGACAACATAAGTCAGAGCACAGCCGATCAAAATTCGTGATAAAATCTCCGCAACATAGCGAAATAAAATTAGAAAAGCCATATAGTGTTTTGTATTGCTCATGAGTGATTTGATATTAATTTTTTCATATTATACATAGTAAAATAATTAAACGATATATAATGATAATATCGCTTTATTGAAAAATGGAAGACAGTAAATTCATTTCATGCGGTACGTTGTTCAAATTCTTCCTCGAAAATGCAGGCCATGATTTGTCTTTCTAGTTAAACAAAGAGGAAATTAATAGTTTAACAAAATCTATAGAGCAAAATTATAGTTTATATATTGTTGTAATTATTATATTTCGTAGAAGACATTACGAAATTATAATTGCTGTCTGAGACTGCTGCCGTATACGTAGCATCAGGGCTGTGTACGTTTACTCGATAGCAAATGCCCACTATACATAAACTGTGCACGCCCTGTAATCGTACGGTGATAAATACTGTTTTTCAATCAGTGCTATACACAGTTACCGCCTCGTGGCTCACTGGTGTACCATACATTGTAGAATAAACAGAATACGTTGGGGATGTCGACCAGGAAGGCAAATAGGCACTTTCATGAATCATTCACGCCAAAATAACATATCCGGTAGCTAATGGGAAAAATCGATACATAGATATTGGGACCTTTATTTTTTCGTCTCATCGCATCAAGACGTTTTTCTATCAAATTATTTAGTGTTTGATCTGTAGACGTAAACAACGAGATGTGTTTAGCCGTTTTTAGTATGAGCCAGACAAATAGGTTTACGTCCATGACAGTCGTGCATGGTAAGGGATCTGTCTCCATAACAACTCCAGGACAATTCCCTGTGCGCATTATGGCCTTCCGTCGAATACGATCAAGACAAATGGATATAATAAATTACATCTCATTATCAATGATCTTGATTATTTTAAAGAAATCGTAAATTCAAAATGAAAAAAAACACCTTTTCAGTTCACAGAGCGTACAATTATTCCTCAACGCGAATTAACGATAAAATACAATTGTACCGGATGTTAGCGCGCGGGGAGGAAACCGAAGTACATGGAGAAAACCCGCGTAATCGGGCAGGTGACCACATACCTTTTAACGTTCGATCGGGGAATCGAACCCCGGCCGCCTTAAAACTGCACCACCCGACCACCCATGATGTTCAATCCTAAGACAAACCCAATTTCCAAAATATCAATATAAACCAATAAACGTAAGAACTTGTATGCGTGCATCGGTGACCAATCACGATGTGACGTCCAATTCAAATTTTGACGGACATTTACGAATGATTTCCGGTTGATGTTCGTCGTCCGACTGAACTGGTTACCATAGAATACACGACGTTGTTCCCAAAAAACTAGCTCGTTTCTAATCGGAACAATTTCAGGTCTTCTCGTTATATTGATGGAGTAATTAGGAACTAACCTTGTCATGAGGTCAAATTCAAACTTTAACGGAAATTCCCGAATGGCTTCCGATATATATATCTCAATGTAAAATACCGTATATCCATGCATAATTGTTATATATTAAATGTACACACGCTATAGGTATGGTACATCAGAATATTTTTCGATTAATAGATATTACATGTCAAAATATAAGAATATCAATATTCCTTGTGTGTTGACTCTGTAATATAATTGTATGTTGACCCTTTGGTATATTTGTGTGTTGACCCTGTGGTACATGTACATCTAGACCCAGTGAATTATTTGATTCAGCATATACTACTCTCAAGAAATCATGTTAACAGTGCTTATGCTTATAATCATATATTGATAAAACTGATAAAATGCTCTGTTTTCACAAGATTTCTAATGTAATGCAGTGAGTACAAGCGAACGTTCCCTTTAATTTTTCCTGAATATTTATTTTTTCTATTAAATGTTTCAAACGCTTTTTTGGCGAAGATTTCAATCCTCTACATGAACAATAGCTTGAGGTTTGTTTTGTTTCAATACACCTGAACAAATACTAACAGTATTCAGTGTTGAATTTGCGACAGATTTTACACGCGACTAATCTGAAGATAAAGAGATCGCTAAAACTAACTAAACTACAGTATTTATAACCCCTGACAGTGGTGTAGCATACATGTATGCTTGTATGCTTGTACAGTGTATACACTGAAATTTTGCAGAATATTTTTTTAATCATATATTTTAATTCATTTCAATCTTAAGATTAATGAAGACCGTCCGTATCAATCATGAAAAAGGAAAGAAATTGAAAATCTTCTTGAACATTTTAGTATGATAAAATAGTGTTGTTAGGTTATGTCTATACACATTGACAAATCTCCAATCAAAAACTACCTTGTGTAGTACAAAATTCAATATTATTCATATAAAAAGTAGGGTTTTACTTGTTAATAATTAGACTAAAAGGGGGTTCCCAGAACGCAGGAGATTTGTTCTAGGGCCCATTAGATTATTTTTCCAGCTATCCCTCCCACACCATCCCTCTCCCCTGGCGCTACGCGCCTCGGACGCTCAACTCTCTGCAAGCAAACATTCCGAAAAATGATTTGCTTCGCCACTGCCTGAAAATGTTCAAACCCTAAAATTACGGCAGTGTCACTTGACATGTGACGTTTTCGTAGTGGAGCGTCAAGCATAGTGTCAGATGATCCCGTTATAATGGATCAGGGACGGCAAACTCTAAATTCTGTGTTGTAGCAACGTAATAGTTTAAGACAAATGTGTGTGGGCCATCACGCTAATGACAGTAAATTACCTCTTAGCCTCACCTTGGTGAAATATCAAGGTCCCAGTGTATGCTGGCTCGTAGTTTTATATGTCGGCGCTTGGCTTCAATATTTCACTGTTCCAATTCATTACACATTTAAAAGGGATTTAAAAACCCATGACGGTCTCGTTATATAAAAATCACTACGAAGCTTCGAGATTCATTATAAATTTATTACAGATCAATGCTTGTTTTCTCATTAAAACGGTTATAAATATGCATGGAAATGTTTATTGGTTTGCTTATTTAATAAATAATGTGAGAAACTAAACTAAACGGAGTTTTCAAGACATTCAATTATAATAACATGAGACAGTTATAGAACCAAGAATCCGTTTCAAATTAAAGGCCACATACATAGTTTTTGAGGTCGAAATAACGAGGTTCAACGATATTACAAATCACGTCAACATCTCAGGGTGTACATACTAAACTATAGCTTACATTGAAGTCTTAATGTCTGCATGCTCGAAATTCTAGGGGCTACGCACATTTAGTTTCCCGAATCAACGTAAGAGGGCGCAACCAAAGGATTTTCCCTTGGGACTGAGGATGCGAAATTCTGGGGGTAACGCTCACTTACGTTTTCTGCACAACACGGGAGAGCATAACTACGGACATTTCGAGGATTGTGCATTCAATGTAAGTCAGTAGTAATTGTAGATTAGTGTACAATGATTTGACCCTTCGATATATGGTACAGTAAAACCTCGTTATCCCGAAGATAAAAAAAAACATGATATACAAATAGTATGCATTGAATTTGATTTCAAATACATACATTGAACAGTCATTTCATAAAAAAAACTTTGAGATTAAAGTGGTTTTCGAGATACTCGAATTAATAATAGCAATAGTTAATTATAACGAAGTTCCTTTTTTCATCACACGACTTCGTTGTCTATCTACTAGTATTCGATTGTGTACCGAAAAGTAACACCAATATTTCATCTTTGCGATTTTTACCGAATAGTTTGATATTTGCTATCATAAACGTGTGATCTTACACTTGATGTTTCCATTAGGATAGTTCATAGAGATTGATGGTTGCTATCTTAAATGTGTGTGGACATCGCATTACTCGCATACTTTATCTTTGGTTCCAAAATGTGTGATAAGAAATAAAGGACATAATTGCTATTGTCAGACACCGGAATGAAGCGTAACAGACACGTGGTCAGTATGTCTGAAGGCCGCTGTGTTGCAATGGAAACATATAACTTCATCCCTTATAACTAACGTTTTTTCACAATTGTTCCCACATTAAAGTAACAGCACGCACTTGAGATTCTTTTCGTGTTGAAACGAAGTTATATCATGAATAGAAATTTATAAACTTGCATATTGACTACAGTCTTACATTCATGGCATCACAATGCAGAATGCGTTGACTGTTTCGGATAATTGGAAATGAAAGTGTATTGACACCACAGCCTATAACGATCATTGTGGGCTCTATAACGCGGGCGTGTGGTGTAACATTAGCACTTTGTGATAGTACTCACCTATACCAGCTCCTACGATGACCCTTCCAGCAAGTAGGATGTACTTATCCCCGGCAATTGCCATACAAACGGCCCCAACGGTGAACACTATGCTGGCAGCCATAATAACAGGCCGACGTCCAAGTCGGTCATTTAAACACCCTCCTACGAGTGCAAAAACGGCGGCAGCGGCGACGGTGACGCTAACAATAAGTTCCTGCCAAACCGACGACAGATTGAATTCATTCCGGAGCAATATCATTGCCCCAGATATAACACCAGTGTCATACCCGAACAGAAATCCTCCTAGGGCCGAGAAAAATGTCAACACATACACAAAAGTTGGTGTTCTTGGTTTTGAAACGATGCTGTCCAGTTTGAGTTCGTGCCGCTCCTCTTCTGATTCCTCATAAAGGGAGCGGGGCCGGCCCCCATTGGTGCTCCCGTTTGATTTGATACTCATGATGCCTAGTAGAAGCGCACCTGGCGATCTTGTCAACCCCGATGCTACATCCTCCGCCTGTCCCTTTCACTCTGATAGCTACTGTACTCCGCTCGTCGTGATTGCATTGTCGCGTCAGGGGGGACAATCTGATCGATACCCACGTTTGCAATCCACAAGTGACTGAAACCTTAGCCGTATAGAGCAGTGTGATCGATCGCTATTGACTGTGTAAATCGAGCTTGGAGAAAACCATTTTGTTATAGTCCAAAATCACTAATGACGTCAGAGAAAATAATGATGGTCGTAAACGATTTAAGGACTGGTCCACACTGAAAGCTTGGTGAAAAAGCATCGCCAGGCCCTCTTATAAAACAAACAATTTATCGATTCATTAAGACGGTCGTGTTTCTGCTGTATAATAATACATCGCCTACATACTTTTGAAGTGCTAAATTCATTGCTACTTTTACTAAATAATTCAATGCGGAGTTGTAGTACTTTACTTTCCGTTTTATGCTGTAGGCGGAACTGATTATCTTCCCCGTTTGTACAAAAACAAACTAATAATTCATTCGCGAAGGACAGGTAAACTGATTGACTAAGTACGAGAGGAACTGATACACAATGTACCTGAGATGTCTGTCGTGTAGAAAACATGCCAGTATACCTGTATACTTATGTACTGTAGGTATATGTTTGTCATATTGAGAAGACTACCTGTGATATAGTGTACCTATGTATACGTGTATTGATACTGTAGGTAGTGTGTATGCTAGTCTGTTAATCCTTAGAACCGTGAATGATTCGTGTAGGCTGATGAAAAGAAGACACGGCCGGCTATGAATGGCTCTTGAGTTCACTTTATACAGATAAAAATAACAAGAAATTGACTTTTAAAATTCTGAATGAAATTGGATAAATGAATCAGACGACCTGTTGGGTTTGTTTATGTTTTTCTTTTTTTTACAACAGCTGCAGTGAGTATACAGGAGTAAACCTATCTATGAAGCGTGCGGTAAAATGAAGCACCATCCTTTCAGTGTATAATGAATCGAGGCACCCATCCTTGCAGTGTGTGGCGAAGCGAACCACGATCCCTGCAGTGTGTGGCGAAGCGAAACACGATCCCTGCAGTGTGTGGCGATACGAAGCACTATCTCTGCAGTGTGTGGCGATACGAACCACCATCCCTGCAATGTGTGGTGAAACGAAGCACCATCCCTGCAGTTTTTGGCGAAACAAAGCACCATCCCTGCAGTTTTGGCGAAACAAAGCACCATCCATGCAGTTTGTGGCAAAACGAAGTAGAGTCTCTGCAGTGTGTCGTGAAACAAAGCACCACCCCTGCAGTTTTTGGCGAAACAAAGCAGCGTCTCTGCAGTGTTGTAAAACATTGCATCATCCCTGCATTATGCGGTGAAACAAGACATAATCTCCGCAGTGTTTAGTGAAAGGAACCATCATCCCTGTAATATGTGATGAAACGAAGCACCACCCTGCAGTGTGTTGGGAAATGAAGCACCTTCTTTGCGGTCGCTGGCTTGGGGAAACAATGCGTTTGCTCTGATGCTAATTGCGTGTGAAAGAACTTGCTCAATATCCCTGATTACTTCAGAATGATTGTAAATTCTGATCAATGATATATTATCTGATGAACTTTTAGTTCTGTTGAAACTCGTTATCTCGAAATTTCTGGGCTGCATCGAAAAGATTAAACGTAGTTTTTGCAATATCAGACGATGCATAATAATTGTAATACAGAAATGTGGATATTTGATAAAAAATACAAAATCATTGATTTTTCGAAATAGAAATGATCCAGGGATGGAATGCATGTACAATTTTGGTAGCTAAGTTTTCCTTGAGTTTATCTGGATTCCAATAACACGTGTCCCGCTGTTATACATCGATACAAATAAATACACGGGTTCTTTATAAAATATCCGTACTTTTCAAAAGTAAAGGACACCACATGGACGCCTGATAAATATTTCCTCAACAATCAGCATTATTGCCCGGAGTCCAAGATTTAAATAGTTTTAGCGTGTTACAGAATTTTAAAAGATTAACGCGTTGCTGAAATGGCACATTCACACGACATTTTTTTTGTATATGCGATAGGAAACTATAAACAGGAACTCCAATTAGCACAGTCATAATTTAGTGCAATATCTAAAGCGCAAAAAAGTGCCAGAATTAGTCTACTGCTAAAATACGTTTACATAATAACTGATAAGTATAACTAATATCGAGCATTTAGATGTTTTAAGGAAAGTCCTGTTGTCTTGTCTATGTCTTCTGGAAAATATTTTATAAATGATTTTCAGACGGTACAGACCGGACCACGGAATTTTCGGGATAATACATGTATTAGAATTTCAAGAATTTAGATCGGGTATATATTTCAGGCTCTGTATGATATTGACAAAAATTAGATAATGTGACTCCAATTTCATGCTTGTTGCGAGCAGCAATCTGAAATATTCCGTCTTCTGCTACATATGTTTCGGACCAGTTTTAAACATTGATTTTCAATCTTTTGACCATTAGTACCAATAATGCATGAGTCCTTTATTCCACAAAATCGCGTAATGGTTGGCGTTCTTTATCGTCTTAATGATTGTTTAAGTAGGCGCTTCGTTCATATATTTAGTGATTACTTTAATGGTGGTTGACTATGCCGGTTGATAATCAAACTTGAATTTATTTTGGCTCTAGTCACATGCATTAACTATATAAAATGATATTATCTGTGGTAGCCATAAGTACAAAATGTGATAATTTTGAAGAACCTTCTCTTATTTGCTATATTTCAGCGTATGTTTCAAAACATTTTGCCTCCACAAGGCTGACAGAAGTGTCCCTTAGGCTCTTCATTTTATGTTTTGGGATGATACGCTTTACTGTTTCCCAATTAACTGTCAGATTTGCAATTCATATCTGCTCGTTATCATTCTGTAAGAAGCAGGATAAGGGGGAAAAGTCATTAAAAGAACGATGAACGTGCTGATGTTCTATTGTCTTACATCATTGAAGAGAGCGTCTTCATTAAATTAAATTAAAGCTAATTATCTTAACGCTGTTTTTTTCTTCCAAATTTCAAGTGGCAGTGATGCAATACTACAGAGATGTATACAAAACAATTCTCCCTTTCACGATTTTGGTTAAAAAAATAATTTGTCGACATTGATGTCTTGTTAACCTTTTAACATTATCTTAAATTATGTACTGTATAGTTGTTAAATTTCGTGGTGCTAATATTACGTGGATTGAATTTCGCGCAGCATGGCTAGGTACAAAGATCGCGCTCACTAGGGTACTGTCATATCCGGATGTTGGGATGCATTTTACTGGTGATCTGTGAAAATGAGATGTTGAATTGCTGTTTTATCTTGATTATTTGACACTAATCGGGCAAACAGACTTTTTCTTTTATGTCTGTAAGTATAGTTCATGGTATTGATATTTGCTTGGTATTTAATTTCGCGCTTTGGTGAATATAGCGAAATAAAATCCCCCGCGAATATTACCAACTATACAGTGTTGTATAGTAATGCTATGGTATTAGTATTTGCTGGGCATTTAATTTCGCGCTCTCTTTGGTAACCGCGAATATAGCGAAATTAAATCCCCCGCAAATATTACCAATTTTACAATATTGTATAGTAATGCGTTATTCAGCTGCTAACTAGATATCAAATCAATCGTTTCACGGATGCTTTTGGAATTATCCAAACTGTTGTCCACGGGTATTTGGTATGATTTGGTTGCGTCAGTCTTCGTGCACCGAGGGAAACTAGTTTTGTACTTTCTATGAACAGCCACGAAACAACTGTATACAACTTCATACATCTTAAATTACAAAACAACTAACCACCAGGTAACGATACAACATTATTTTACGTACGAGTAAATCCCTGACTCAGTCAACGCCATTCAATCCTGTTTGATACCCGAGAAACCCATTGCGACACATCAAAGCTTCATTTTCATAAATTGTTTGTTTACTTTTGTCTTTGAGAAGAATAATCGCTCATGAAGACAGTTGCTTTAAAGATTAAATTAGCGCTTCATTTCATTATACTGCTGTCGTTCAGAAAAAAATACTTTTCATATCGAGGGTAAGTTTCAGTATTTAAGCAACGTAAGTGGTCAGAGAGGCTGTCAATAACGGGTACCTCATACGGGGGTTTGGATGTGGAAAAGAACTTTCATATACAACTTTTGTATTAAATTTTGTTTTAAGACACTCTCCTCATGATTTAAAAAAGAAACTTATTTCTCTTGTGGGTATCACATATCTTCGGTCCACATCCCACGGTTAAATATTCCTCGTGCGTTGAGTGACAGTTGTAAATGCAATCAGAAGTTCTGTATATATGTTTCTGGTGTGTTTTCATGTACATTCATCTGAATAATGAGTTTGGATGGTGGTGGTGTTCAAATTGATGAATTGATTGTAGGCTACATTCTCGTTAGGCTGTGTATTAAATGTGTGCTAACAGTATGATCTGTTGATTGAGTTTGTCGTTGTCATTCATGGTTAATTACCTTTATTCTCAGTTTGTGTTCAGGAACAGGATCCATATTTGAGTGATTACCTACTATCTATTTGATAGACGTCTTAAGGTTTTACTTTACAAAACTGTCCCCCTCGTGTTTCCAATGATAATGATAAAATAACAGCTTAAATGAAGTCTTCGATCTATCTCATTATAACTGTTTATTAGGTATATAATGTTGGTGTCATTTGATTTGTTTCAAAATATCAATTTATACATTTTGACCTATTTGACAGATTTCAATTCTAATCGATTCCATTCTCTGTTAGACGTATGTTTTGGTCTCACGTATCAGAGATACAAGACATGATCGAGGAGAAAACTTACCCAGGAGGCATGCCAGACATTCGGATACCCAAAGATGGAATTCAGTCATCATCGTCTTCGAACCCCAAAAGTTTCGCTCACTTTCGCTCTCCTCACCCCTGGAATATGTCATAGCAAAGGCACGCGTCTGGTTATTTGATTGGTCTCGGGTATAAAATCCTGACCAATCGCTTGGCTGATACCTGTCTTTTGAAGATTACAGAGGAGCGACACCCGACTTCAAAGCCACTTTACCGTTGCGCGACCGCGAGATTCTTTTGATGTTCATTAAAGGATTAAACTAGTCATCCCGTCTCATCCACAAGGTGGCGCACACTGATCCTTCAAATTTGCTATTGCATATTCCAAACGTAAGCGTAACCCCTGGAGTAGCGAGGGTTGAGTTCAGTAATACCCAAAGTAACGCCAAAAGTAGTCTGATTAGTAAATTTGGTAATAGATTTGGGTTGTATTTGAGAGGAATTGCACTTGAAATTTAATGAACATTTTTAATTTTTACATTTTTAAAATTTATTTACTTTTATGTTGTCGTATTTCCTGTAATATTCATTCGTTTTTAAATACTTCACATTTTTCTGAACTGAAATACTTTACTGGTTTGGAGATATTAATAGCTTGCTAATTGTTTATTGCAGAAATTACATTTCTTTACTTAGAAGTGTTTGCAATATATAACTGTATCATATATTACGGAATTTAATTGAGATGTTCAAGTTTCATAACATAATTAATAAATTTAAAAAAAACAAAAAAACAATAGCTTTGAATCAGTATTGTTTTTATTTCTTTTGTTGTTGATTATACTGTAATCAATGTTGAATAGCGCTGTGTGCTGTGGGAGAAACCCAACCTTAGTTGAGGTGTACTGTTTTATTGCTCCAGATTTTATGAGGTCTCCCTCTGGGTTTTAAGGACACCTGTCTCCACAAATATGTCTGGACACTTTATTTTTTTTTCAAAGCAGTAAACACAAACAAAAATCGATGCGTGGTTTCACCTATACAGAACAAACCATTAAAACGTGTCACCAGCGTCTCAAAGCGAATGAGTTGTCCCAAGGGGGAAATTCGAGACAACAACTTCCGCCCTAATTCCTCCCTGGCGAATGGATAGTCTGAAAATAAGCGGGGCTTAGGGACACCGGTTTTTATAAACACAGACGAAACAAAACATACGAAACAATTCAATACATACCAGATAATAATAGCTTTGCGATAATTCTGACGGATGTATAACGTCACAGTATGAATCCGTGAAGATCCTCCATCAACCAAAAAACACACCACGCAAAGAGAATGTCAAATGAGCGATACCCCTGGCATTGATTTACAATAGAATTTGGTATGTGTATGTATTCGCAGACGGAATAAAACAATACCGGACCGACACTGCGGAGGTAGAAAAAGATTAGGGTTAAGATCGGTATTAATAACACCGGTAATGGGAATAGATGGGCCCCGGGGGGAGACGGCTACTAATGCTGTGAGATAACAGGCAGTTCAGCGTTTTTGTCTTCAAAGGAAATAAACTACTCTTACATCGAGGCATCAAATCGATTACAGAACAGCAATTCCACTTAATTTCCAAGATAAGTGAGACTAGCATGTCACTACCGACAGTTAAAGACGCAACCTGCCTCGCCAAGCTCCAACACACGTAAACATGGACGACAAAAACCTGTCCGAAAGGTCGATTATGCAATGTCAATTTTTCTGAAATTGATGGAAATAAACATAACGTTGCGTGTTATTTCAGTTCAAACACCTAAATGAATCACTTAAGGTACATAAACGTAGCTAGGAGGGCGTTAGACATGTTATAAGTGTAATCAAAATGAGTATCCAAGGGCGCAACACTTCAGCTTTAAGTGGCTTTAAGTCAATATCTGTGATTGCCTATTAGACTCAAGAAAATGTTACTAGTTGAATTATCACTTTGAAGAGTTCGAATTTTTATGATTTATAACATGTTTACTGCATGGTGGTGGGTTAACTGACAAGGATATTTTTAACCCCTGGAGTTTTTTCGCGTTCATATTGTGGTTTTGCTTTGTTTTGTACGTTTTATGTGATGTGTTTCCCTTTGTGACGCGTTTTATTTGTTTGTGATGTGTTTCCTTTTGTAAGTGAAGAGTATCCCTTTGTTTATGACGTGATTTTTGGTTGTTTACGATGTATTTCTCTATTTTATTGATATTTTCTCTTTCTTTTTATCTCTTGGTTACTAAAGCTGTACTCGAATGTCGACGTTGTACCTTTACCTTATGTGAGCAGCAACATATATATATTTGTTTCTAAACATTTTCTTCAGGTTGGTAATTATGGATTGAGAAAAGATTCATGTAGCACAACCAATAAGTGTTTATATGTGACGTTTCGATTGCTAGTATGTACTCTGTCACCTTCATCAGGAACATGACTAGTGAAGCGTTTGCACACAAAGGTGTAAAATGTGAACGAGTTGTCCACGCAAATCCATGTCGATTCGGCTACGCTGTAAGCCTATGTACCATTAGTTGTTATATAGGTACCGGAATGACTCGATATTTGGCTGTTCAGGAGGTTCAATAAGAAGACGAAATCGAGTCTCTAAGGCCATAATGTATATAAGTCATCTTTAACATATAATTGTTTTCAGTGTTCTCAAACCTCAACAGTCAACTGTCAATAATTTGCATGTCACATTTGTGTGACACTGCGGTATATTTTAATCGCATGTATTCAAGTTGTGGTATATTTTGTCGTTGTGTATTCAAGTTGTGGTATATTTTGTCCTTGTGTATTTAAGCCTTGGTATATTTTGTCCTTGTGTATTCAAGTTGTGGTATATTTTGTCCTTGTGTATTCAAGTTGTGGTATATTTTGTCCTTGTGTATTGAAGTTGTGGTATAGTTTGTCCTTGTGTATTGAAGTTGTGGTATATTTTGTCCTTGTGTGTTGGAGTCGTGGTCTATTTTGTCCTTGTGTATTCAAGTTGTCCAAATATCAATATGTGTAAGTGGCTGCGCTAATCAATCTTTCAAAAAGAATATACTTTGTTGTAGCAAAGGTGTATAATGTTACCGTGAATAAGTATCGTGTTTTTCGAATACAATGAAATGGTACGGAAAATAACGGCTGCAGTAGATCCATTTCAATATGTTTTAGGGGTCAATTTCAGTAGCAGACAGTTTCGGGAAAAGATTGGGTGCATAAGTTGGATGCTTGTTTCACAGGAGGGTTATTTTTCCAAAATGATAAATACCGTTTAAAATTATTTAAATGTTATACTGTAAAATAGTCTAGTAAGATGCATGTGCATGACAAGCAATTTTTCTATATATTTTTTAATTTTGTATGAATTGTGTTGATATGAATAATATGCTTATATGTTGAATGTAGGCAAACGTGATGATAGTTCTGTGTACGATATGAAGATTTATGCATGTACGTGTCATACAGTATACGTGAGTATGTGCTGGTTCTCCATACAACAGTTATCGGTATGAAGATAAATGATTGGAAAATGAAATTACCATTGTCATATCTGTCTCAAGTGTAAAAACACCTAGAAATGATACACGTTCGTAGTTGTGCATGAGAAAAATATGTGTCAAGCAAAAGATGAAAGATAACACTTTCCAGATATGATATTTCAATAGCACTTGTAAACTGATTATGGTGTCACTCTCGTTTGCTGATGGTTTTAATCTAGGCTTTGGGGATGCCAGTAATGGCAACGATAGGAATATGAACTCGGTTCTGAAGATTAACACTTGCAAAAGGTTGATGTACAAATACAAAGGTGGTGCTCACTGAATGGAAGTCAAACTGTTTATAATGTTCATCGTCGTCTTGTACATAGAACTAATGCTCTGCATAACCCAGTAGTGAAATCAAAACCAAATTTGATCAATCTTGAACATTCCCTCCTCAAAAATCTTTCTTCAAATTTTTTACTTTTTTTTACTCTTTTTACTACCATGCCTCATACCAAACTAAAGGAATGACATCATTTTCTTATTCTGAGAGCTTTCTTAATCAAGAAAAGCGAATGGTGGAATACGTATATGGTTGTACGCTATTTTGGAGCATATTTTGTGAAGCACAAAACAAACAATACTTATAATTAAAATGTTGAAATTAATG
>JAUMHH010195534.1:0-51131 GCA_032359455.1 Chlamys rubida | reverse complement strand
TAATTTTTTATTTTTTGTCCAATTATCCTTTTTTATAAACAATACATTTACACATAAAGCAACAAGCATACATTACGTTGATTACAGGGGTGGGGGGATTGCAAACCTTAAACATCAGTTTTTGTTCATGTTATTTTATAGGAAAAGCCATTTTTCCACTCTATTATGTAAGTCTATATTATTTTTGCAGTTTTTATGCTAATTTATCAAGA
This sequence comes from Chlamys rubida, assembly GCA_032359455.1. Classification (NCBI taxonomy): domain Eukaryota; kingdom Metazoa; phylum Mollusca; class Bivalvia; order Pectinida; family Pectinidae; genus Chlamys; species Chlamys rubida. The sequence continues at coordinate 50,919 of JAUMHH010195534.1, read as the reverse complement.
ACTTATGAGATTTAAGTTCGAAGAGTATGTGATTCTTTAAACTCGTTATATTAAGTTCCATTTCTAGACATTTCATTTTAAAAATGTATTCTTTAATCAATAATAGGATAAGATTATCTATTATCAAATCAGCATCCCTAGAACTGAATTTTCCAAATATGAATTCCTGTTTGTCAAAATTTAGATCAATATTACTGGTCACAAGCAATTGTTTTAGTTCTCTCCAAATATCACATACTTTACCACAATCCCAAAATAGATGTTCAATTGTTTCTGGAAATGTTTTACTAAAAGTCCAAGTTGAATTTGGTTTATACCCATTTTATGTAGGAGTGTGTTTGTAGTTAAGATTATATGGTTAATTCGGTATTGAAGCCATCTTAATTTAGTACTATCAGTAGTTTTAAAAGGACATGCATAAAGCTTTTTCCATAATTTGTCCTGAATGTTAAAAACTGTAGACCATTTCTTTGTGACGTAGGTTTTGTATCATTTTGGCATAAAACAGCATACCTATCCTGTGTCCCTTTAGTCTTCTTTAATATAATATTAAGATTTAAAGGTATATTAGGTTAACAAATACTCTTTTCTAAAGCAAAGATTTCTTGTTTACTATTTATAAATTGTTTTATAGCACTAATTACACCTTGAAAAGTAAAAAAAAATGGACCTAATACAATATCTATGTTGAAATTCTACAAAATTATAAAAAGAACCATCTTCTTCAATGACATTATATATAAAAAAAAACACTCCTGTTCTATACCACTCTTTACAGAAAACAGGCTTATTTTTTATTTTGATATTGTGATTATACCACAACGCGGATTTTCACATATTGTTTCACTATATATACTGGACGACACTATCGTTTGATACCATGCTTCTAGAACGTTTTTCCAGAATATATTATTACATTCTTCAAATATAATTTTCAATTTATGAATTCCACAATAAGCTAAAGTAATATATATTTTTACGATAAGTTTATAAAAGTGTGCAAGGATGGCTGCCGTTGCTCTTAGTAAGAAGACGATGGCCTATTCTCTGCAATTGTATTTGAATCAGTATGGCATTCATTAATGAAATTACAATTTTCCACTTAAAATCCACCGTTAAACATGACAAGGGAACAAATCGGAATACAAAAATCAACACGAGCTGAAAACAATACAAGTAAAAAGACACCAAAACAAAAGTGAAAACATCATAAACTGCAACAACAAACCGGAGGCGAAAATTCGATAGGCTATTTACTGAACAATAGAGATAGAATACTACAGCATCAACACAAAAATACACCGGAAATCAATGGACGAATTGAGAGTAAACAAGAGACCAGGTCAACAAGAAAGCAAACGAAAAGACACCATGATCATGTAGGTTTAAGCTGCTCATTATTTACCTCAGGGCGATCAATTTATAGCTCATATCTGGCATTTATAAGTTTAAGTTGATGTACTAGTCATCATGAAGCATCAGTGACAAATATCGTACATAACCAGAAGATCAATAGTATGGGTCGTTATTCTTATCGCTATGTGCTATATATAACAAAAATGATTAAATCAGCAAAACATATTTATCTATATTACAATATATTGTATATTCTGCAGCTACAATGCACCATTTCAAAATGAAAACTCAAGGTATGAAAAGGTCACAACAAGATTTGAGGTGACATCCCCCTCAGAAAAAAACAACAACAGAAAATGTCATATGCATATGTTTATATCTTATCAGTTCATACAAAAGGAACATTTTTTAATTAAGACCATATATCGTTTAACTTTCGTTATATCAAATGTATCCGTGTTTTAAATCTTATGTAAAATTAAATGTAACACTATGTTTACATTATTTATATACTTACCTTTTACATTCAATGTAACGCTTTAAATACCACGATACCACATACACGTAGATTCGCATCATCGTAAAATGTTGAATTTCTTGAAACCGAAACCATCTTTCAATTGTAAAATATATATCGCCAAAATTGCTAAAATAGTCAAGGTTTTCGACGACATTAAGACATGACAGCTTTCATCAATTTTTATTCAAAATCACATTTGTAGGTGAAAGAAGTTAAAAAGACATGAATACATTGAACACGCCTTTATACTCATTGTGATGATGAAGATTGATGACCCGAGGTAAATTGATGACTTCCCACTGTTTTATATATGTTGTCCTACTTTCTTTACAAACATACATATTTAGAACGTGTATAGTGATTCCTGATATGGCCTTTAAAACCTATGATGGATCAATTTTATGCTCAAACCCATACAGGGTTGATAACAAATATCTTGGGAAAGTAAAATTTTATGTCGGGTTTAAAATAAAATTACTAGCGGCTAAAACGAAGTAAGTGTTCTTGTGAAAACGACTAAATATTATGGTGGCTATAAAAAATTCAATTTATCGTATTGGGGGCAGTGAATTGAAAGTGATAGGGCTTTCATTGTATGGATCGTTCTTAAAATTGTAGACAATGTCACTAAAGCCTGTCTCATAGGGACAGAATATTCATTCTTCTCTAGTTCGTCAACTTAACTCTTAAATATCACTTTCTGCTCACTAGAATGAGGGTCCAGAATAGAGGAATTTACGATACGTCACATGTCAGGTTTCCAAACTTTATATCGGTTAAAATGACGATATTCCAATAAAACTAAAATGTTCAATTCGCTGTTTTTAGTTTAGGGTAGATGTATTATGGTTTAGTTTAGGGTAGATGTATTATAATTTAGAAATCGAAACTATAATGAATAACATTAAGAAAATCATGATCTTTTCATTGACTTACAGCTAAAACGTTGGTTTTATTTTTATTTTATTTTACAACATGGTGAGCTTCTCACGCGAGAGAAAAACTTGTATATATAAGGACATTGTGTCCTATAGATCTCTGTCTTAAATTTGTATTTGAGCTTCCCCTAAGATCCGGTCAAATGCCTTACAAACAAATCATGATATTTTCTATTTTATAGCACAAATACGATATCTCAATATTGAATAAAGCCTCTTCAAAACACACAGGAGATGTAGAATAGCTTTGGTCTGTTTTCTATTAATTCAAAAAAAATTAAAGGTTTTTTACCGGTTATCGTTTTGAAGCCATACCTTATTTTACAGGGGACATCGTCATGGAATTATAAATACAAAGAACATTGTTTGCCCAGGTGTTTCTTCTCTTTTTTGTTCTGTGATAGATCAAATACAAACTAAACGATCTACTTCTTCTTCTTCTATTTTGACCATATGTAGAACAAATCTTTATGATATCTTGCAATTGTGTGATCTGAAATCTAAAAACGTTTGTAAAATTAATAAAATAAACTATTTGTTCTACGTTATGTAAATGATATCTGTCTAAATCATTTGGTTTTTAGGTTTCCTCTACCCCTTGATCTATTTTTTGCAGATATAATTATCTACTTCAAATGATCTGATGGCTAATTATTATTTTTTAATTATAATTTCATGAAAAGGATATCAATCTTTTTCTAAAACAACGAAAAACTAATCTTACCTGTGTACTTCATCTTTTGACGTAATTGTTTTTGCCGGGATCACAAATAAAAGGACATAAGTTGAACTAAATAAAAAAAGCAAATAATATATGCCTACTATGCTACAATATTGTAATTGTTTTTATAATATTTAACAACTGCGTTTAGAACAGCAACACTAATTTTGCTACTATTAAAACTGGTGATACAGTGATTCTAAGTAATTCATTTAATGTCAAAATTGATTATTTTCGCTTTTCTCTGAGTGCAAGCAATTTTGTATTTTCTAAATGGCTGTCGAACTTTAAAAACTTTCAGTTCTAAAAACAACAGGTATCTGGCTTTCTGACACATTTTTCAAATGTTCATTTACTTTTAGAATTTAGCATTATTTATTTAATTTAATGGAAAATCTTTTACACTGCACCAAAACGAATCTTGGACCTTATTTAAAGGGTAGATCTTAACCGTTGATTCAATCCGAATCAATTTCCCGTTATCATTATTATAATGTTATTTGTGTATTATGGCCAGGTATTGATAGCGGGTTATACATTGGTGCAAACCCAGTGTGGTCCGAATAATGCTGCCATTTGATTGGCCATTGCTGTGTTTAAAGTAGTAAATATAACTTATTGGTTGTAGGGATTGGGATCTTTGTCAATCTGGTTAGCCTGTCCTGAAAGGAAGAGTTCATTTTAGGCATTCAAGTATAATTATAATGTACTTGAAGTCAGTCAACCTTATCCTCAACTTTTGTGTTGTTTACAGGGCGAGTAACATATGTCGCCAGCCCCTCATTGACTAGCTAGTATGTAATTATAATGTTTTGTGATCTTATATTAAGGATAAAGATTTTAAGGAAACGATCCATTTCCTGTATTTATCAGATAATCCATTTTTTAAGTAAACATGCGGTATCGATATTAACATTCAATTTTGGATTATATGTAAATGTTTATATTCTTTGAAATAAACAATGCGATAGCTGCAAAACTAATGAATATTTAGTGAACGTACATAGAACACATTGTTTTCTTGGTTTACATCCGATTTTGTTTTATCTATAATGGATTATCAGAGTTTGACTTATATAACTAAAAGTCAACCAATTAGTCCGTAATCAGTAAAGCTACTGGAGTCTTCTAACGTAAAACACGATATGAGTATCATGATTATAATTTACATGTAACCTAAATAATGTGTTAAAATTCTGATTCTTCTCTCTGTATTCTGTGTCAACATGTGTATATTGTAATTTATAAATCATTTGTCAGTTATCGGGGTTTTCCCTTTTTTGAAAATAATATCCTAAAACTGTTATAAACCTTGGTGAAATTTTATTTTATTCCAACGTAATTGAAATGAATATTAAACACGGGAACACACGAAATTCATTCTAAAATGAAAAACTGTTGTATTGTGAACCTAAATGACGTACAATGTTATTATATTGTGAACCAAATGATATGCATTACAATTATATTGTAAACCTAAATTACATACATAGTAATTATATTTTGAACCTGAATGCTATACATTATAATTATATTATGAACCCGATTGTTACAATTATATTGTGCAAATGTAATATTTTCATTGTGAACATACTAGATATACTTATCTTTTGGAGATGATTGACATAATTAGATTGTGAACCTGATTGGTATAGTTATAGTATGCACCTGATTGGTATAGTATTATTGTGACTCTGATTGGTATAGTATTATTGTGACTCTGATTGGTATAGTTATATTGTGACTCTGATTGGTATATATATTGTGAACCTGGTTATGATAATTACATTCTGAACCTGATTGGTATGATTATATTTTGTCTGCTTATCATGACTTGTACTGTGAACCTTATCACCAAATAACATGTTGGACTCAATTGTTATGTGAATCTGATAACCAAAATGATACTGTTAATATGATTCGTTTTTGTTTCTCTTACATTCTTGACCCGAATACAAAAATATGTAAAATTTTATAATGATGAGGGAAAAGAAGTTATAACTTTATATTAATGTTTTATGTGGCAAATGGAACGTCATACATTTATTGTCGGAATTTCATTCTTGGTCCTTTGACGGGAAAATTGCTCATTTTACAAATATGTTCAGTTAATCCGTCAGGTACTGTGCTTCTGTGCATACACTAAAGATCAAACATAATGAGGTGTTTATATATATTTATTTAAAACTGATCGTGGTTACAACACAACAATCAAACCGTTATTGCAGCAATGTGAATATCAATGTTATATTCTGCAATTTATATTCTACAATTCTTGACTTTCTTAAATAGAACACAATCAAACTTACAATGTCGACGATCTTTTCAAATGCCACTCTTCATTGCAGAAATCAGGGCTCGTGCGCTGCACGCAGAGTTTGTACGGGCTAGCAAGCCAGTTAGAAAATGCAAAAACAGCTTACCATTTGTTTTTGTATATATGTTTTGTTGATATATTCGTTTATGTTATAACAGACGATTAAAGTATCTATGATGGATTAATTTTAACATGTGCTATCGTTGTTTGAGGTGACATATTCGTTGAGTAGTCGAACTTGTTATGCTAAAGATCTATATCCGTTGATGCCGTCTGGGGAAAAAAGACAAAAATAGGAGAATGTGAGCAGAAAATTGCATTTAGACGTAAGTTGCTCCGACTGAAGTAATTGTTAAAAAACAAAATCTTATGTTTCTGTTACAGCTGCTAGATAACATGAAACGGGCGGGGTTTGTAATGTAAAGGCTATTATTGTATTGTTTACATGAAACTGATAAGAATTTGTATTGATTTTGTTACCCATTAGTAGAAAAAGCGAAACAATCAACTGAATTTACAATTTACATACCGTATATATATTGTCGAAATAGGTAATGTTGAAGATAAAATAAACATTTTACATATCGCTCTCATTAAATATCACTAGATCTGGTGATTGCCGATAGCCAAGTAGTACCACCATTTTGTATGTTCCTGGATAGTGTGTCCTCCTATATGACTGAACGAGCCTTTTTTCTAAATTCAAAGTCACTTTGTCCATAGCCATCCGTTCAATTTTAAAAAACGTATCATTCTTAAAAATAAATATTTCGACTTTAAATGAAAAAATGTATCGCTCGATAAGCGTACGAACTATGTAATATTTGTGTTCTTTTGGAAATCGTGACCCCATATTACTAATTGATCTTTGCATGTCAAATACTTGTCAGGTAGAAAAGGCAAAAACAATTTTGAAATCAACGCATGTGCAAAAAGAGCGATTTGATCAACAAGGCTTGCTTCCCCCGCCCCTTAACTTATTCGTTCTTGATTCCATAGTAAATGAATGTCGACTTTTCCTTTTTAAAATTATAATCAATATTTTACAATTTTGTTACATCGTACGATTATGTAAAAGAAATAAATGCACTTATAATTGACAAACATTGATAATAAACATTCTTATATAAGTTTTACATTTTTATAACCTAATGATTATCAAAAGAGTTTCAATAAATGCTTATAGAATAATTATGTTTTGTTTATATTTTTTGTTTATAATTATCATAACATACACTTTAAGTTTTTAATCATTTTTGAAAAAAGGTTCCACAGAAAATTGAAGTTACATATGAAGAGTTTACAAAGACAGATTAACTGTTTGCATTATATGTAAGTAATGATTTTAAATGCACCATTAGCGCCAACGTCATAGTCCGTTGTTGTGCCAACGTCATAGTCCGTTGTTGTGTCAAGGTCAAATTCCGTTGTTGTGTCAACGTCAAAGTCCGTTGTTGTGTCAACATCATAGTCCGTTGTTGTGCCAACGTCATAGTCCGTTGTTGTGTCAAGGTCAAAGTCCGTTGTTGTGTCAACGTCATAGTCTGTTGTTTTGTCAACGTCATAGTTTGTTGTTGTGTCAACGTCATAATCCGTTGTTGTGTCAACGTCATAGTCCGTTGTTGTGTAAAGCTTTAAAATATTATCTTTGTTTGGCTTACTGCATTTATAATTAAAAGGTTCAAAAAGATGCGTCACTTCTTCGTGTTTCTGGCGATTATTTTAAGTGACAAGGTGATTGACTCTACTTGACTTTGGAACACTTTAATATAGACTTCTCATTCTGTTTAACATGGATACCACAGGTGAGACCTTAATGGAAGCAATGGTGATCCAGTGTATTACATTCTAACTTTGTTTGGTTTTTTGCATCTACAATTAAAATTTTCAAATAGTCGCTTTTCATTACCATGTAACTCTAGTGATTATTGTAATGACAGAACAATTCTAGTTCCAGTACAAACATTGTCTTACGCAGCGGGCGGAATGTTTGGTTATTTGAGCGTTTGACGCAGGGGCATTCTCCATGTTTTAAAAGCGAAGCGACAAGACTATCATTGAACAAGGTTAATCTATGATGTCATAAGTAAACCACGTGTTACGTCACGAGAGTTTTGCTTTCATTTAAGCATTAAACTGCTTTAATATGCCATTCATAGGCAATATTATTTTCCTGTAATGCAGTGGGCATTCATATTACCTATGAATGGCATCTTAAAGCAGTTTACTAATTTTAACACTGAACAATTATTATCAGAATAACACAGTTAACAAAAATTCTACCAATAGAATGCACATGTACGATAAAACCTAATTATTTTATATTTGCAAACAATGCTTATTTATATGTCTATATACTTTTGCAGTAAACAATGTTTCCTATGAAATTTTCCAAATAAAAACAATGCTAATTCGTCTCTTGAATTCCTATTCTGAGAGTATTACACATTCACCAAAACTGAGTCCATTTTATAATGGCTGTGACAACTATAAAAGTTCAACTTGAATTTTCATATAAAGGCTTTTTGCTAAATTTTACGTTATGTGATTTTGTTTTATTTCCTGCACAACAAGAAAATCAAATGTCCGAATAGATACGTCCCATTAACCACGTATCCATGGTTTCCAACAGGAAATCCTTCAACATACAAAGTTTTACGTCAGCCCAGGAGAACTTTAACAGTTCATTACTTATTATGAGATATACCTGTTGACTGTGTCTTCGGTCTTTAATGACCTATATTCTTTCATTCATTTGAAGGTAAACATCATGACAGTAGCCATATGTGGTGCAGGATACAGGTTCCCGTCCAGAATACATCATTACGGCTATGATTGTGTGTTAGGTTCTTGTTGTTTATGTCTTATGTTTGATGTCTTCTTCGTTCTGTAGTCTGTTTTATTAATTTTCTGTATCAATTTTTGTTTATGTGTCGACGTTTTCCTAACTTATGTGTTAATTTTGGGAAAAAGGATCACGTCTTAATATGTGCAAATGATAAGGGGAAATTAACCCTATATCAACAATTTTATCACTGGACATCTCAAAGCTTGTTACATTTATTATTGATCAAATTTCTGCAGTTGCATATCTTTACACGAAGCAATCGCCAAGAGCAAACTCTTGTCATTCTAAGTGAAAAATCATCAGTCGTTATATTTCTAAATGTTCCCTTTTACGATAGTTTATGAGACATTATGTTATACCTTCCAAAACCACTCGACTATTTACTGGTAAAATACCTGTCTTTGAAATAAGTCTTTATTGTTTTCACAGTTCAAGAAGGAAATAACAACGAAAGAAAAATAGCGACAACATATAGAGTATAAAACAAAACGGGTAAAAAACAAACCTTTGATTTAAAATATCATGCATATAGCTCATACGTGTTAATGTGTATGTACTGTTTGGCCTACAATGATGACATTTTATAACTGTAATACAGGTGGTGACATTAAGGATCTGTCCTTCTGGGTTTTAATCTAGTGTGACAAGATTTTATTCTATTTAACAAATTATGATAAATTTAAAAAACAAATACAAAGCGTCAAAAAACTAGATACCTAGTGTTTACAAATCTTTTTTTACAACTTCTAATTTTTAAACAGATGACCAATTTGGCGGCCATTTTGAAAATGTAAAATTCTTACGCTCACCACAACATCAAAAATGTTCATGACACATGTTTTATCACAAAAATTGTCATTGTGTCGCAATCTTTAATTGTAATAAGTTGATTTTGGCTGTACAACTTTGATCTGTTCCATAATATACAAAACCGAAAATACAATTTTAACATTGTATAATTAAATTAAATAGCTTTAACATACAATGATGAAATTATATTTTTATAACTTGAACACAAAAGGATTGGACGGATTATTTTCAATATCATGCTGGTATGAAAGCAAATCAGGTTTCATTGCAAAGATGTATGCAACGTTATACCGGAATAAGCATTAAAAATATACCATTCAATCCTTATATTTACATACTTCAATTTTAGTTTTTATTGGCCTAAATACAAAGATTCCCTTATATTTTTTATATGGAATTGTCCGTGACGTCAGTGTAGTTTCTAGAACATCTTAGCTAAAATTGCTTTTACGGATGTCTCATGTTATTCGAGGCTGGGAGAGAAGCTTCAAAATAGCACTGATCACATAGCTCTATGAACGCTATTTGATCAGCGTTATGCTTATGGAAGAATTTGCATTGGAAAATGTAAACATATAATTACGACATGAAGTAGCTTAAACATACAATGATTGCATTAAATAACATAAACATACAATGATGGCATTAAATAACATAAACATACAATGATTGCATTATTTAACTTAAACACATGCATAAAATTATAACATTATTTGACTTAAATATATAATGATGACAATAAATAACTCGAACTATTTCCATCATAGTTCCCTCGAGTTCGACCTAGGCGAACTTTACTATCTGTTGAGGCTTTCTTTTTAAAGTGACAACGATATGCAGCTGACGTTATCAATTGAAAATTGAATAATAACATGGGATGTAAGAAATGTGCTGATTCGACAAAATATCAAAATACTCCAGTTAATATTTTTAAATTGTCAAGCTATTTTGTGCTTTTAGAAAATTTAAACATTGTAGTATATTGAATAACGTTAGTTTTCTAGACAAACAAAATTAAAAGAAATTACCAGGTAACACAGTGTTCCATCAGCTGTTGCAATGAGAACTAAAAGGAAAGTTTTAAAAATCAGTTTGAATTTCTATTACTAATGTTACAGATATCTTTTCATGTTTTATCTGTTTTTCTCTTCGTAATACATATTCAAAGTAACAATAAATATACTTGATACAAATGGAAATGAAACAAAAATTGCCTCGAAAGATAATACAATGAACCGATGAGACATCAAAACCAAAGAAATACAACAACAGAAACTAAAAAGACATCAATCTAGGAGGAAAGGCAACAAAAACAAGCAAGAAAATACCAAAACAAAAGGAAAGACATCAACACAGAGAACTAAGGAAACATCAACACAGAGGGAAAGACAACAACAGGAACTAAGGAAACACAAACACAGAGGGAAAGACAACAGGAACTAAGGAAACATCAACATAGAGGGAAAGACAACAACAGGAACTAAGGAAACACCAAAACAGAGGGAAAGACATCAACAGGAATTAAGGAAACGCCAAAACAGAGGGAAAGACATCAACAGGAACTAAGGAAACACCAAAACAGAGGGAAAGACAGCAACAGGAACTAAGACATTATTAAAACAAAAGGAAATACAACAAGACGATGGAAGAAAACATCTAGGAAAAAAGAAAGACTATAAGACGAACCTAGGAAACACACAGCAAAAGAAAAAAAAGCAACATAAAAAAATATAAAAAAGGAAAGACAATAACTGAAACTGCCTGAAGAAAAACAACAGATCAGGAACATTCTTAAAGAAAAGGAGACGAAACCAGGGTAATATATTCGGTTAAGTGGTTTTATGATTATGTAAAGGAAATATTTTCAATTCTAAATGTTATTTCGAAAATATGTATGTATTGTTAATTTATCAGATGAAGTCACAATCTTTAATAAGAAACAAACAACAAGATGTATAGGTGACTATCTTTGTAAGGAATAATGAAACTGGAGAAAATGTAAATTCTGAAATATACAAAATTATTTAGGAGCCTGACCAAGCAGATGGTTGATGACTTAAAACGATTTGCAGCAATCGCTTCAATTCGTTTTAAAATTTAAAAGGTTGAAATTATATTCCGAAAGCGGTCTAGAAAATTGGTAAAGCTTAAGAGGTACACGAGTGAGTGTAGTTAACGGTTGTGTGATCGCGCCTGTAAACAATTAGGATTATACATGCTTTTGGACAGGAATATCTCGTGCAATTAATTTACATATGTTTTCCTTTGGGGTCTGCCCAGCATTTGCAAGACATTATACGATTGCTTCTTGTGGTTTTGATTTGTTTTTCAAATGTAAAATATCCCGGCTACTATAATTCAGTGCTCCCGCTATTCAGCCATTGTTCATCAGTTCATTCGTACCTTTTAGAAGCGAATTTGCTTTATTTAGAAGCTTTTTTCTACATGTTTATACACTGTTTATTATCGTTTCATTTTATAACTATAACTAAATTGACACATTTATTTTAAATTATAAAAAGAGACGATAAATGCAGAAGATATTACAATAGTTAATAAAGTTAATATATAAAGTAAATAATGGGAAAAAATATTTAAATGGCAAGAGTAACTAGTCGATGTAGGAGAAATGCTGAGAAATAGCTTGGTTAATGAATAACGTCATATGAAAAATGTAACATCAGGATACATATACAAATATTTTCATGTGGTTAATATAGCGATATAATATATATGACTGTAAATATACATGGGCACAATGCAGACAAAGACATTTGTCAAATTTGCAAGCAATCCGACTGCTGTTGCAATCGCATATTCCCTTTGTTATATTGTAACCGAAGCTTAATTATTGTACAAAATTCACCCTGAATTACCTATGAGATCTGTAAATATATGTATAAATACATAACAAAATGTTTTATGAACATATGATGATCATAAATTATACAGAGAGGATCTAGTCATGTAAATGGATTTTTCATAACTGTTACATAAATCACCTGATAATCTAACAGCGCGAGGCGTGCAGAGAGTAAACATATTTATTTTCAATTATAATGAAATATTCGTTAATAAGAGACATGATGTTTTACTAATGGACTAATTGTATCCCCAAAGAGAAGATATCAGATGTCGTCAAATATTATATTGAAAAGCATGGGTTATTAGCTGTCTGTGTAATTGTAAACATTGGACGATTTTGAGAATGAAACAAGCACGATTTCCTAGCGAGAAATGGTAATGATGTATGCAAGCAATTTCGTGCCTAATCCATTCCTAATGTTTTGATATGAATATGATTCTCTCAGTTGGTGTCTACCATTCATGGTTTCTAAAGGATTTTCTAACGTTTTGTTCCGACTCGGTAATTTTTCCGGAACATTATATACGTCACGGAGAGATGAACCGCGGGAAGTATCGCGAGGTATTAATTTGAAAATGTTAACCGTCGGTGCATATTGCATAATTGCATTCGAGGGCAGTGATTGTAACGTCATATTACGGAGAAATTAATTAAACATCACCAGAAATTTTTATTAATCGCCTTTACTAATACGTAGAGTTGAACTTTGTTGCAGTAAGCTGGGCGTTTATTGTCATGAGTGGCATTGGATTTCTGCTTGGTTTGTCCCTAGATCGCCTAAACAAACAGATTCAAATCTCACATGTCCCGGTACACACATCTTCATAGCATGGTTAGCTTGATAAAAATACCATATCCATCTTAAAGTACAACCGGCGATTTTCGTCGTAAAAACGTCACATTGGAACTCCAAAGTATCGCTAATAGTAAAGAATTAAAAACTCATATTTATCCTTTGTTATCAAATACGAAATTTTAAAATTTTGAATCAAAATCTCGTTAGGCTAACCGAATAGTTCACGAATAAGTCCTGGACGATTTGGTGCCAATAAAGATAACGAGGCAGAAATAGTAATTTCTGACGGTGGTAGCGAGCAGTCGGAGGCTCGAGGTATAGAGGGGATTACCGCCAATACGTCCCGGCGCTCTGGACGGACAGATTAAACCTGGCTTGTATTTATCCCTTCAGTAAGTTTACATGCGCAAATATTGGAAATATGAATCAATTTATTATGATGTGTGTTTCATCGCAGGTGATTTTGAAAGGACTTAGCTTTGATTTGGTAACGCTTGTGTAGCATGAACGCGTCACGGTCCGCGCACTGGCGCCACTACCATAATGGAGCAGCGACGCGCTCCTGGTGGCACATTGTCGCCAATTTTACAACTGATTTTCTCAGCAATAGAATGCTATGATACTGCCCAGCGTGTTAGCCATAGCTTCATCATGGTGCACAAAACTAATGCACTAAAGCTACCAGAGTCTTGGTATAAAACATAGATTATTTCACACCGCTCCTCGTAAATGATGTTATGCATGGAGTTTTTTATTGGCTCAGAGCCCGGTGAAGTGTGAATAATCTGTCCATTATGCCTTGTTAAGGACATCTTCACCCCTTCTTTGCTTTTTACTGATCATTTCTTGGGGGCTGAATATGAAATTTCACGGAGTAGTATGAGCTTTAATTATGTACATAATGCCATAATTTCATCGCATTCTTAAAGGCGGGGAAAACAGGCCGATGTCTCGCAGTGACAAAGCCCTAGTGGAGTCAGGCTTTGGTTGATCCACAGCAACATGTAAAAAGCATTGTAACGAACATATGGAACAATTGTGTCTGGTCAAATTAAAACTGTGTCGAAATAATGTCTATTTGTATTTCTCATTATACCAAACCAAGGGGGGCTCTACATTTGACCCGACGTACATACCCTTGTTGGTTTTCCCAATGTATGCCTTTCTTATTCAGTAGGAAAATGTCATTAAATTGAACGTTAATCCATGGATAAGGAGCAAACATTAACGCCCTGTAGTCCCTATTCCTTCCTTGTTAGGGACGATTTAAATGTGGAGCCACATAGAGTGTGGACTCGGATAACCCCAGTACAGGCCGCCGTGACCTCCTCTAGAGGCAACAAGGTCTACATATAAATACAATTACTGGGGCTGTGTGGACTTATGATATAATACACGAATTCCCTCCACGCTGACTGTGCCATTTTAATGATAAACACTGGTATTATTAACAAAAGATGTAGGTTTATATAATTGATATTATCCTGGTTGATGCGCTTTTTTATGAAATAAACTCATTTGTATATAAAGAAACGTGATATTGGATTGCAGTTAATTTCCTTTTCTAATTATAAAAAAACCCACTAACAATTAGAAGTTAATTTCAAGGAAAAATTAAGAAAAATAAACGAAACTGTTAGAAGTTTAGTGAAAAAAGGTAATGGAGTCAATAATTCATTGGAATAGTGAAATGGTGAATCATTTATTTTCGTACCATTTTGATAATTTTCTAAATCCCTTTTTAAATCTAATTAGAGTATGCTTAATCAGCTAAATAATGGCCATATATGGCATACTTGGCATCAGTCTTTTTTATCTGAAACTGGCCATCGCATATCATTTAACATGTTGTCTGTAGAAACTAGATTCCTAAATGTTAAATATACCACAGGACAAGAAGAAACAAGCTAGAACGCTAGATACTGTTGAGACAAAAATACAAATGGTAAAACAACAACACGCACTGCGGATATTTAAAAACAACCATTAAATATGTGCTTTGTTACTTTCTCAGTTTCTGTTGCTATGGTTTTTTTTGTCTCTTTATCTGCTCTTTTTACTTGTTTTTTTCCGGGTGATTAAAACTGTTTTAGAAAATATACATGTTTAATAAATTTTGAACTAAAAACAAATATAAATGCATGATTTCTGTTCTATTTGAAAAATAATTTTGTCGAATTTCCTGCAGAGTAAGACACAAATGGATCGTTCGGTAGCCATAAAGTATACCGTCATACAGTAGGCACGTTTCACAGTTAACATTTAAAGTCCACCTAGTGTATTAAAGTCTTAATTTTAATCTCCTATCTTCTAATTCTGATCTGATATGATTCTTTATGAACTATACTTTATTGGGGAAGGGAGATTTAAACTTATTTCAAGGTTTTGATAAGACAGATATAGATATACTTTATTGGGGAAGGGAGATTTAAAATTATTTCAAGGTTTTGATAAGATAGATACAGATACACTTTATTCGTTTGGTTGTAAAATGCGTTTCGCATTAAAACCATTCTAGATTATACAATAAGAATGAAATACAAGTTGAACATGAATCTTCCGTTAATCACGAGAAAACGGAGGAAATGTGACTGTTATCCCCAGTGTTATATACAAAGAAGTGTTAGGTAGGCAGGAGACACGTATCTTGATGCTCAGATGTGCAATGGTCGTGTTTGCTTTTACTGAATTTCGATCTGAGCAATGACGAAATGTTGTGGTGTCATGCAACCATACCTAGAGACGCTCTAGCCACTTATGAATCAAAATTTGAAAATAGTTCTTATTATTCTTTTTGATTAAACTACCGACACCTGCCCCACGTATTGCAGGAACTCGCCTAGATATTTCTTATTTAATTTATGAAACAGTTTTATTGACTTTTCGTTGCTGGTTTAAGAGCTATAAAGGAGATTTTTTTTTATTTCAATTTAGATCTAGAAAGGATATCAACTTGAAATTTCTGGTTTTTTTTTTTTTATCTTATAATGTGTCTTTACGAAGGAAATGTCGATATTCGATGCGCTTTCAAGTAGATGATGCCCAGTGGATGGATTTAGCAATATATATGGATCTACCGTTTATATCTATTGCCGTATGGTCCAGCACGACTTAAACGGAACTTTTACTTTGTTGTCAGTCGTAACAGTTGTGTATCATAACGACCACACCAAAAAGTGCAGGAATGATTATGAACTCTTTCACCGACCCTTCGCTTCGAACAATCAACTTTAAGACAACGGATTCCTTTTTAACCTTATTTATAGAACGTAAACCTTTGCAATGTCTGATATTTACATGTACTCATTTTGCTTTGGTTTATAATATAATAATCTATGCAAACTTATGCTAGAGCAGTGCGGACTATTTCTGCTACCATCACCACCCCCTTTGTGAACACCGCCTCCTGTATACGGGAATTCGTCATCAGGAAGTTGCTTTATTGATTTTACAGGGATTCATCGGTGAAAGAGACCAATATTTCACACAGAAAAAGTGCAAGTCAAAGTATGAAGATGCGATATCCTCATTTACGTTCCACTTAATATATATTAATGGCACATTAACTTTTGACTGTTTTACGATAAAAACAATTTGATCATTATCTTGAAGAAAAAGTGAAGTTGATGTATTTTTATGAATTGAATGGGGTATAAATGTATGTTGTCCGTAAAATGTGAAAGAATGGCTACCAACCAGACAAAACTTGATTTATCTAAGTTTGAAAATCGACAGGCTTTACATAACCTCTACGTTAGTAATACGATTACAATCTGAATTGCAACAATCATACGACATGAGAGTATCTTAGTCTTCGGTTAATAGTAACTGGTTTCATTTTTGACACTGCTAAAACGCAGTGTTGTGGAAAAAGATACGTGTGAACTCTACTCCGATGATTTAAAAATAAAGGTTGCTAGTAAATGCTAAACTGCAGCTTCCCAATATCATTTTCCATAAGTAGTCGTTGGAGGGACTGATAAGATATAAATAGACGCCTTTTCCATGTACTGTCAACACCTGTGCCGTGGATATATTTCTCCTTCGAAATGAAAGTAAGTATGATTGATTTCTGTTCCCACTTTGACAATGATAATGGACATACATGTACGAGGGATAATTACAAAGAAACAATATTTGGGTTCATTTAGTTTGTTTGTGTTTTACGTCCTATAACCAGCTATTTTGTTGGCCAGGATTTGGTGGTGGAGGAAACTAGAGTACCCGGAATAAAACACCGCCATGCAGCCAGTGAATCAAGAGAATGTTGTATGACATCATATATGATGATAATTTAATTGACATCTCAGACACCGTAAGTCACGTGATATACTAGGTATACTGAAACAGACCATAAAGACCACCTGTCTATAAAGACCGTCTATTTATATCCACCATGTATATTTTTAATAAACAAAAATGTCGGTAAATCTGTCTCTTATTAAAATAACATATCTGTATAGACCACTAGCCTCTAAGGACCAACTAACAGCATATTTATAAAACCTGTCTACAAAAACACATCTGTCTGTAACAACTACCTATCTGTGACTACCACAACAGAAATAGCATTAATGGTGTTTTCTTTTTAATAGTAACTAGTCCATAAATAACACATGTATATAGTGAACACACTGTCGTAAATGTGAAAACAATTGTACGAGTTGAGGGAAATAACAACACAGAAATACCCTTCTTGTCTATACCCTGTCCCCAATACAGTGGACGACAGAACCACTAAAAAAATCATAAATACATCCGTTTCAATTGAACACAAGACAAATTAACCTTAGTGCACATGATATGCATAATGTATCAGAAAAGAATATTCAAATTAGCGAAATAGTAGAAAATTACATCAAATACATTGACAGATATAAAAGCATGTGTTTGTGAGAAAACATTTAAAATAAGAATTGTAATTTATCCAACTTATAAGAATTCTAATTTAACATCTCACCGATAATCACAATGTGTACCTCAGCACTCAGAGTACCATGGTCTACGTAAAGGTTTGTTGTAGATATTGTTCATTGATTGTTTCTTCGGAGAACAGTCGTATACGTGTACCTACAACTATTAGTAGTCATAAAATATACAATTCGTTTTTTTTAACATTTAGAGTTCAGTCGTCTACATGTACGTGTACCTACAAATAATACAAGAATATGTGAAAGAAGTTTTTTCCAAATATTTTTACGCTTGGACGCGTTTATTATTGTTGATGAATAGAATAGAATATTTCCCTTTATTCGATTTAAATTATGATTTTCTGGACATTTCCTTGATCAAGTCGAAAAAGGAAAATAATTTAAACCAGATTTAGTGGTATGTATTGTAAATCTAGATTGTTTTATAATCGGAAAGTCTTACCCACAAGCCCGGCATTACAATACGTACTAGAAGAAACGGTGATGAAATTATATCACAATCGTGTGATGTAAGGTTGTAGTTCACGCCGAGGGTAATCTACTGTACACTAAAAACAGCTGTCGATCACAATAACGAGCTTTTGATTTTATGCTCGTTTATCTATTCGTTACATTCGTGTAATTTTACCATAACGGCCGTTTAGATGGCTTTGATTTGGTATTTTACTCGTTTTTTATTGACTAATAACCCGTGCTAATAACATGCTGATCCCAAATGGTTTAGGCATATTTCTTATTCTTTTCTCGTTTGTTTACTAATGTGTGGTGTCGAGGGCACCCACAGGTACGGTTAGATCATTCACATATTTGCCGATACAATATTTGCAGGTCAGTTTTTTCACACATACAATATTTGCTGATACAATGATTCTGCTGACATTTGCCAACACGATATTTACAGGTAATACTTTCACTGTTAACATTTTTGCTGATACAATTATTGCTGCTGATAGTTAGTTTGCTGATACCATATTTGAAGGTAATTTTTTCGACTGACATAATGTTTGCTGATACAATGATTTTACTGACATTTGCTGATATAATCATTTTACTGACACTTGCCGATGCAATATTTTCAGGTCATTTGATGCAGATTTAACTTTAACGTTACAATAATTATTTGGTGATTCTATATTTGATTTTATAGTATTCGTTGATATAATTTTTTCTACTTGTAATATATGCTGATATTATGAAACATTATTTGTGAAACTGTCTTCTGAAACTATGTTGATTGCTGACATATTGTTATAACTGTATGATTCCCTATTCAACTGTAATTATATACTTATGGCCAAGTGGTTAAGGCATCAGACATTCTGCTACCACTAGCCCTCCACAGACCACAGATTCATAACCTTACCAAAATAGAACACTATCCCTCACATATCTTCGTCATTAACATGAGTTTGCATTTAAACGTGCATTTGTAATAAATATTTGCCTCCGCAAAGACACTGTTTTAAAACGACGTATTTGTATGGTAATTTGTACATTTAAATTGGAATTATGTTGTTTATAACTCGACGTTACTTGAACACTTAATGTGTTCATTGTAGAAAGGTTCGTGTAGCACAGCCAGTGAAGTGTTTATGTGTGACATTTTAATGACTAGTACGGTTCGTACTCTGTCACCTTCATCAGGCAATGATCAGTTAAGCGTTTGTACAAAAAGGTGTAAAATATGTACAAGATGGCAACATAAAGTCGACGTTGACTATAAGTTATAAGTGTAAGAAAACTTAAGAAGCTTAAGAAAGTTATACATATATAAAATGACATATCAAACCGACAAACCGATTTGGCTATGCTTGGCTTAAATCTGTTAATGTTATTATTTATGATGAACAAATTGGCTATGTTGTGCAGTAAAATGTTTTCTTTTTTTGGCGGTCTGCATCGACAAATTAATATGTTTAACAGGCGCTTCCTTACTTCCTGTTTCTAGTAATTGTTAGTGTTTTCTCTAAATGTAGTAAAAATAAATAACTTTAAACAGCTTATTTGTTTCTGAGAATATTTACGGTAGCAAACCATACATTCATATAAGTTAAATCACGGTGGCAACAAATGTGATCTATAAAATAAGACCGAGAAGAAAGATTTCCTGATAACCTGTAAATAATCGGAGACAAGATCACTAAGAAACACGAACCGCTGTAATTTATTCCAATTAGTCAGTTTTATCTCTTAAAGATTGTCTTATAAAGAACATTTTTTTTAAGGTGGAATATTCGTGTTTTATTATATGACATTTTGAATAAAGTACTACATCTAGCTCAAATAAGCCTTTTAAAGAAGCTTTAGAATACATAGGTATACAATGTGTTCCATCTTTGATTACATTTCTATCAATCTGTTGTTCTAATTTAAATGATAAAAGCATATATATATAATAGCAGCCAGTCTGATATGTTATCTTTCAAATGATTTAAATTCTTGTTAAAGAAATATTATCTGGTATTGTGATTTAAAGGAAATTGGAAGGAGTGCTTTTTTTCTCAATAGTTTTACAGATTTTGTAAAGTTTCCAGTAATATTTAAGTGTGGGCATTAGCTATTTCCAGACCCGTTTCACATATATTCTATATTTCGTGAGCTATTTACCAAGATAAATGTCTACAGTATTTATATGTCATCAACGTATTCCTTTCAAAATCTTAACAACATTGATGTGTCAATTCCTATATCACTTAGGATATGGTTGTCTTTTCAGGGTGTACGTCTGCATAGCAGCTAACTTTATGATATACTAAGAAAATATCTGAAGTTGTTTTTATGTTCCTATGAAACACCAGAAGTTATACTGTAATATGATATAATAGTAAGTGTATCTCACTAGATAATTATCACTACTGACCATACCCACTTTACACATGTAGGGTGTCCAAGTCGCGAGGAGGTGCGAACATCCTAACGGTCAAACAACTGGGAACGCTGTAAACGGAAGTGACCATCCCGCGCGTGATAGCGATCTAAGCAGACATCATCATGGCGATGTCTTTGAGGACGGGGCGATCAAGGTTTACCAATGTGTGGTCGACCCTCTTAGTGATGGTATCAATAAAATGGTGTTTCATATTACTGGTCAGTTCGTCTGTGTGTGTTTGATTGCAGGATACTGACCATGCCTTCTTTAACACTTCAATCGGTCAGCTGATGGTCATCGTTATTTGATGTGGTCATTAGTAGCATCACGGTCCGTGCGGGAAGAAAATCACAAAACTAATAAGCATAACTTCCCTGTTTACACAAAATTAACTGTTTGTAAAGTGATTTGGGGTTGACTTTGTATGATTTTCGTTTCCGATTTTCAACTCGACGAATTAGCATTTTAATGGTTATTTGCTAAACATTTATCGTGTGACAAGGACTAAATAATATGTAAAAAGTAATGCGTATGGAAAGGTTTATTCGTATTTGTATTCTAAATCGTATGGCAGTCTTTTTCGTAATGTAGTGTACATTTTGTATCGTTACCGGCGTCCAACATAGAGCTTATTGCAGAGTAATATTAGACTAACACAATAATGAAGAAAAACAGTTTCTACTCGACCTATTTAATATAGTGTATTACATTGTTAAGGCAGATACATACATGTGCATGTTGTACTACATCCTAGATTATCTTTTACAGGTTTGACAAAGCAACAACAATTGGAAATAAGTCCTCGGCTTAAATACATCCTATCCTATGAGTAAGACTAAAATCAAAACACTAGTATAATCATAAATTGTTTAATATGGCATTAATTTGCGAGAAATATAAATAGGGAATTTGACGAATTCACAAATACTTGTTGAAGCTCATTTAAGAGACATTTAGACTAAGTGTGCTTTTTACCCCGAAGTGTTCTTTTCCCTCTTTTATGTACTATTGCACTGCATCTCTCTTTCGAAACATTTAATTGTCATCAGGGTAATCACGGCCTACCTACATTAACTGTTCTATTTGCCGTAATTGTACATCGAAGGGTCTCTCTCTTTAATCGCATGGTGACCAGAGGCTTATGTTGCCTTTTTAAAACAATAGTTACTCAATGCCTTAATGCATGTATATAACTCATTAACGTTTCTTACTAAAAAAAGGGGATTTGTTTCATAAACGAATAGTGTAATTCTTGTGCAGTAATACAATGATATTTTTATTCTTTTTATTTTTAAATCGCCCCCAGAACAATCTGTTTTCGTGAAAACCCTGTTAAACTGCGGAATTATTTGTATTTGTGTTCCTTTCATGAATAGAATTCTTCGAAAATATTTAAATAGAGTCATTCGAGGAGTTATCCTGAAATTTTAATACTCGCTATAATGAAGTGATTTACCGTATCAAATTAATATCTGTGTAGCTAAAAAAACAACGTCATTTATATCCAATCAGGTGGTGGATCGAGAAAAAACATAACGTGAAAAATCAGGAAAGATTTTTAAAAAGTGGACCAATCTATATGGTTTGGGCAGATCAGACCATCAAAACAACAATCTTCGGACTTAGTAAGGTAAACCAGGTATCACATGTGAAATGTAAAACGGCATTCGATTAGTCAATCGAAAAAATCGCGATATTATAACTACAATATACCGCTGAAATCTCAAAATACGGTAGGGCTATCCTCTAAAATGTGTAATTTGTCGGGAGATTACCGAGAAACACTGGCTAAATCAGGACATATTAGGCTCCCTTTGCTGTTCATTTTAATACTTTCATTCTCTACGAACACTTTGTGGCTGTCCTTCTCAAAATAAAATCAAACGTTTCATAGTGCAATATCATATGATCATAATTTTAGTGTTCTTGGTAGCCATTAAAGGTCTTTTTTGATTCAATCTATTGTTTTGCATTTTTTTCTTGTTTAGACGCCAAAGATAATGTTTTAATAACGTTCAAGAAGATATTTCTTTATTATGTAAATATTTCTTTAGTACTGGGTGTTATATTAATTTCAATCTTCGAGATTTAATTTCAATGCTCACAAGAAAACGATGTAAGGGAGTACCTACCTTATTACAAAGTAAGCATTCTTACTGCAATGATACCAGCAACTCGCCAATTTCTTTTCAGTGTTCAAATAGAAATATATATCCAGTGTGTTCCTTGACATATTTTAACTTGAACTGAAATGGCACATTAACTGAGAATTATTTGTTTAGCTTTATTGCAGTTGCATCCAAACAAAGCTACATTATATGGACGAAACAGCGAATTAACACGTTCCCTACACGTGTAGAGAATATAGCAAAGAAGGAAGATGTCAATAGAGGCACACTTATAATAATACAAATTGTCAGCTTGAAGCTACAAGATTAATTACATATTACAGATTTACAGAAATACAGATTGTGCACAAATATATAGTTCAGTTCAAATGTTTTTTTTTATTCAAAAACATTTATAATACATTATACAAACATGATTGAACACAAATGAATAGGACACAGAAACAAGTGTCAATACACTTATATAAATCTGTTACCTTTTATCGTAACTAGCATTAACAGCTTCAGGGATGGGGACGCGAAACAAGAATAATGTACAGGGGGTAAAAAGTAGACACGAGTTGGAGGCATTCAGTGAAACAATGGTAAATGTACACAACATAATATTCTATAATTATGGTTGAGTGTGGCGTAAACAAAAAATCTTGTGTTATTTAAACTTCAGGTCAGAAATTGGCTATTTCATTAAATATAAATAAGAAAGAAAGTAAAATGCCTCATTGTTAAATTCAGTATACATGTAATTTGTTTTATCGATGATAGTGTAGTACTATGATTATGATGAGCATGTGGATGACCTTTCTATAAGATCAATAATTTAGTACTGCATTATGATTGATAAAAAATATCTAATAGCGACTTAATCAATGAACTTACGATACAAATATGTGGACAACGTTAAACACTCCAGTGTGCTAGGAAATGACAACGACAACACCTGCTTCTATCTCTGGGACATTTAAAGTTTGAACATATTTAATTGTCAAACCAGAATATATACAGGCAAAGCGATTCGCCAGGACGTTTTCCAACTTATGAGATACTTCAACGAAAGGCGTTTGAACAAATTGTTATTTAGCACAAGTAATGGAGACAGTACTTCTGTCAAAACAGTCCTCCAATGAAGCTCTGTGAGTCTTTGTTATCTCTTCGTCATCATCGTACTACATAGCATTGCATGTCCGAGGAACGTATCTATAGCAATTATACTGGTGTTAACTCATTCAGCCCTGAAGACACATTTGAGCTCTTCAAATGCAAAGGTTGGCATAGTTCATTATGAAATTTCAGGGGTGAATGAGTTAAGGGCAATCAATGTTCATTTTTACCCAGATTTGGTAATAGAGAATTAATGATAGAAAGTAATGATAGGAACGCCCATGGCATTACTCACATTTGCTCAGAACAAGTCGCAGATTAGGAAACATTTTCCAGTTCCATAGAATTTTCTTAATTTACGGAAATTCCCTTATTAAAAATCCATATGGGAGCATTGCAGAAGGTAAATAAATGTCAATTACTTATTTTTTCCCTAACTACAATAATGATTTTCTATGAAAAAAACTTTAAACTACGAAATTTCCTCATGTGAAGGAAAATTCGTGAAGCTGGCGCCTGGTCCTATTTCTAAATAGACATTGCAAAATGTTGAAATTCCGTAAGCCACATCTCAGGAAGGATACATTAACAAAGATAGAATATAGATATAACCTGTCAGATTTTGTTTGAAACTTTTCAAAGTCGATGAATACTTTTGAAAGG
Source organism: Chlamys rubida (assembly GCA_032359455.1). Taxonomy (NCBI): domain Eukaryota; kingdom Metazoa; phylum Mollusca; class Bivalvia; order Pectinida; family Pectinidae; genus Chlamys; species Chlamys rubida. The sequence continues at coordinate 26,057 of JAUMHH010195534.1, read as the reverse complement.
ATTTCATCCTAATTCTTTTCCAAACAAATGTTAACTGGTTGATTGTAAAATGACCTAGTGTTAATTTGTAAGTATAAAACATTATCAACATCAAAAAATATTGGCAGTTCTTTGTCGTAAGCATAAAAGTGTCTCACTGGAATTAATTTCTAAAAATTTGATCCGTTATTTGAAATATTTTGTCATTTAATTAAATTATCAACAACAATATCGACTGTTTATGTTAATTATAAGTACAGGATGGACCCAATGATCACACTCTGGTCTCCTTCCTTTCTGGTAAAGGGACGTCACAATAACCACCTTGTTCAGATCATAGTAAAAATGGTAGCCTAGACAAATGAGATTACATATTTACATATGAAGTAAAAAGAAAATATGAGCACAATGACAAAATCTAAATTCATCCTCAACACATTGAAAAACACCAGCTCGAACCGAGTTTTAAACACCAAAGCAAAAGGATAACCACCATCTTTCTTTGTGATGTGACCATGATAACATTTTGCCGTGATGATACACTTATATGTATGATACTAACTTGTTTTTTGTATCTTTCCTCGTTATTGTAATGATATTCATGATTGTAAGTGCAAATTACAGATATACATGTTGTTTTAACTAAAATCCGGAATTTATTTCGGGAAACATTTAGATTTAAGTAATGGTGTTGGTTCTGGAATGGATACTATTCGATTACAATTTCTATTATTAATTTCAACATTATTTATATAAATCACATTCTATATTGTCATATTAACTCAAATAAATATGTTTTATAACTATAATATTGTTTATTTTAATGAAAAAACTTGATTACCTCTGCACTATATATCGTATTTGATTGACGTCTCCATGTAGCACACGAGTAAATTGGATTGTTCTGAAAATACAAAGGGTTATTGACAGACCAGGGTTTTGTCCTTATGCATGCAAACTTGAAGATCAAATATTTACGAGAAAGCCAATTTCCTTGTAAACAAAATAGACAAAGAAAATTGATTTGTTTTTATCTTTAATGTTGAACTGGCATAATTATAAGAATAGGAAAATCCTAGAATTTCTATAAGTGTCCCAGAGATCTACCCACCTCTGATCGCAGCCACATTTGCTGAAGACGAATTAAAGATGGTTTAATCATCGAAGCTGCATATTGTAAATAAAGTAATCCCTAACAAGAGATATCTGGTTATCATGTTTATATAACTCGAGTTAGTTAATTTTCAAATTGTATAAAGACACGAGGTTAACCAAGTGCTTTTGCAATATGGAAATTAACTACTCAGAGGTATTTAGAGATTTAGAGATTTGTAGTTTCACAAACTTTCCTTAACATCAGTTTATCTATAGTAAAAATATTGCTGGGGTAAAAGAAAAATCTAGCGAGGAAAACTTCACCCATTTAAGTAATGCTTTCCCACAGAAAACTAAGGTAACGCTCGTCAGATAGTAGTCCTGTGTAAGTAAAGATGGTATTTCTAATTATATGCTGTCTCCTCATGACCCTGTATGAAAATTTAACTGAATGTAAGAAATATAAAAAATACATTTTTTAATTATTTATTAATAAGAGATTTTATTTAGTGCGCCGATAATAGGTTATGATATCGATTGCATTTTTGTGTTATTACTACATGTAAATTATGGTACCCTCAATATAATAACGGCATCTAACTTCATACAATCTCGTCGCCTGTCAGAATATGACAAATAATAAGATAGGAAATCTTGCTTCTAATCCACATGTAATTGATTATTCGCAATTAATTAATTCAGTTGAGTTTAAACAATATTTTTATTCAATTAGAAAGCAATAATCGTACAAAATACATAGTGAAATAGGGATTTGACAGCAAGCTTACAACTTATATAAGTCATATCCCTTAATCAATTAATTATTTAATTTCACTCTAAGCGATAGGTTGTCTCTACAGCTAAACACTTGACTTGATACCTCCAATGCCTTCACTGGGATCTTATTTAGGCAATTTCACGTAAGTGGAAATCGTCTGTCAGCTTCGTAAGACGGAAGCTATTTATTTATTTATTTTGTATATTGAAATACTATCTCGTTATAATTATTAAAAATAATAATCGGTTCATGAAGGTGTTCCACAGTATTTACAGCAAATAACATAAAATTAGGTTAAATATATATAACAGCCGAAATTTAATACCGTTACAAAATGCACAATATTGGTATTAAGATCATTCAGTCATTTATTATTATCATTAATTAAATAATCCATACTGGTTACAGCTTGAAACCTTTTACCAGAATTCCTCGTTCAGGGCTTATATGGCAGAGATATTTCAAGAAAGAAAAATAATAACTTCTTAAAATCGGAAATCATTAATTTCATAAAAATATTCAAACTCCATCTTTGATACCGACAAAACCTTTATAGAAGACATGGCAATATTCAGATTGTTTCATATTTTGTTTTCTTCTTTTATAAATATAAGGAAATTGATTTGGACAAAATAAATAAATAAATGCATGGACATTTCTTAAAATATCGTCTTTGATACTGATGAAGAAGACATGGCAATATTCAGATTTCTTTTCTCTTCTATTCGTCTTTAAGGGAAATCAATGTGAACAAAATATAAATAAGTAAATACGTTTGTAACGTTATCGTTCTTAAATGATAGATCCTGATCACCCATGTTTTACACAGATATTAATTATTACTTATGGTTTAAATGTCGCCATTTATTTCAACATTTTATTATCTCTTTTTCTTTATGTAATTGCACACGTTTTAACCTCTTTACAGAATAATTTATAATCACTTCAATATACATAAAAAAAATTATGTTATATCAATAATAAATTCTCAATACTTACAGATTTACGTATATGATGTCAGCAATTTTTATGACTGTTAAGAATTTATTTTAGACCGAAGAGACAAAATATTCCTACCTAGCGAGGAAACTGTGGTCGTCTGTCCGTTTATGTCTGTGCTAAACTTGTCGGGTTTGTAAAACAGATTATCTTACAATATCGATAAAACCTATAAAGTGTTTATACATAGCAGAAACACGTTCAGAATCACTTCTGTATTTTAATAAGATTTCTCTATAATATATTTTGCCCGCCTCTATATCTTAAAATACCCGTTTTTTCTCCTTCATCAATCATAAGTGCCCCGCCCCCTTCGACAACGCATCGCTTTATACCAGGCAGGTTGCGAACGCAAAACGTCTACGAGTTCTTTTTCATTATTATCTTTTTTTGTCAATTGGGGACAAAAAATGAAATTGAAAGTGACAACCCCAACACAACAGTGATGCTTTAATCGCGACCCGTTCAGGTATACTCTGTCTGTGTAATATTATGCAGAACTTAAGTCTCGTAGTTTGCTCCAGGTCTCTAGTCGCCAGTGTAATCCGATTGAAGACTCAGCCACGCCCATTTCACCTCAGGTGAAAGAGAAATGAACAGCGCTGTAATTCTGCAGATACCTGTGTAGTTTTTACCTGCGAGCCACGCCCCCGTTTTGTCAATCTTACGGGTGTATTTTGATGAATCCCAAAGTGACATTCTGGAGACAAATTAGTTTTGCTTCGGTTAATTTTAAACAGTATAACTGCTATCACGTGACTAATCTGATCCAATGGTTTGTCCATCGGTGATATAAAACACCGGTACAATCAAAAAGGCAAAACCTCTGATAATTGATTGCATACCTGAAAAATGAACTTACTCAGCACAGGTAAAAATGTATCAGTAATAGGCTTAAAGGTGCGATTTGTCTCCTCACTTTACAAACTACATTATAACTGGTGACTAATCTACGTGGATAACAGAACTAAATTTGTGTGGAAATTCCCTTGTCCGTGCTCGTGAATCTGGAGGAGAGTACCTGAGGGAGACGGAGGACTATAACCCAGTGACGAAGAGACCTTATCACTGATGTACCCAAACAAGATGATCAATAACATGTTCTCCTACCACCTGGCCGCTATGGGGCTGCTCCCAACATTTCAGATGGAAGGTATATATGATATATATATAAATACAAACTGCATTTTTGGTGCTTTAATATGCGTCTCTTCATAATTTATTTTACTGCAATTTCAGAAGTAATAATAACAGTTGTATTTACACAATAAGAAAGTAATTAACGTCAGATTGCTTACGACGGAAACGTGTATAAGAACGAATTTTAAAAAAATATGATATAGCAGGGTTGTAATTGAGAATTAATCAATTAGGTCTTAGCTTTTTATCCAGCTGGTTGTTAATGATTAGTTGTTTTGGCTGATAAACATTGTCATAAGGATATCACATGTCATTATCTGTAAATTGACACTCATTACATTCCAGAGATGGGAATGAAATGTAAACAATCATAAATTCCCTCGATTTACTAAATCACGTTTACAATGACACGGATTAACGTCCGGTACGACTCGCGTCGTCTAGGAATTAGTAATATACAAACTTCTAATCTAAAATCTGATTTTCAAAATAAATTGATTTCCTGTAACCGAGACGAAACGTTTCAAGTCCGTCCACTTCCACGGTGATATGTTATGGTTTATCACGGCCTAATTTACTGTAAACAGTATACATTTGCGTCAGCATGCTCCGTGAAATGTTTTAATTGACCCCGCGTCAAGGTACGAGCGAGTACTGTGATAGTAGTGTCGGGCAGTATTCAGGAAGTAGTTTTCAAAATGCACAAATTTTAATAGTTTCAATGATATTAACTATCAAATAAATATGGATTTAAGAAATGTGCATTTAACAAAAGTATGCACTTATAAACTGGTGAGTTGTTTCGGAAAGCCGGCCTTTATAACTAAAGTGATCAGCGCCTCCAATAATGGCCTAAAACGCTCTAATGATAATATTTTCGAATGTTGTTTCTAAACTTTAAAAGATATTAAACACATGATGCATTAACTGACATGCAAAATCTGCGAATGCAATTATTAGTGTGTACCTCTTTATTAAAAGGTGATTTGATCTGAGGAAGGCAGGCTTACGACGTGACATAAGTATGTTCAACGCTATATATTCATATACACGTCGTGTTTGTTTTTTGTTTATCTTTTTTGTTATTCAATGTGTTAATTTTAAGCCTGGTCTAAATAATGTTATATATCTATGAAATGCAATAAATTGAATTAAATATATTTTAGAATCTTCAATAAAGAAATAGGAGGTTTATTTGATAAAACAATACACTAAAAAATGTTATTTCACACGCTGTAGCTTCGAAGTATATTTCAATTGCGATAGGTACCAGTAATACGTGATAATTAATATAATCAATCGTATTTTTCTTTAGTGTGTGGATCCGGTACATGTAATTTCCTAAACGGAAGACCAAACATCATTAAAACCTGTTACGTTAGTATAAACCTTTAACCTAATAGATTTCGTTAGCTAAATTATTTTGTAGAGATTTAAGAGCTCTTTGAAGCGCTAGTAATTTCTAAATTAAATTTAAATCCAGATGTATATGTGACGTCGCCATATTTGCTATCGTTTGAAAATTTTGGAACTAAAGTTTAAAAGTTTTGTCTCGCTCGATCAGAAACTGATTAGGGGCGCTTTGGTATTAAAGCATATCGACTCAAAGGGCGCGACCAGATTTGGTAGACCCCGGGTTCCCTTTGAGGGTACATATAGACCAACTGATATTTCATTGGCCAGCGCTAATTGATTGTAAGATACATAGCTAGGGTTAGATGATGGAGAAATGCACCAGCTTGTCAATGGTAACGTGATCCTACCCCACTCCCCGGTCGTTCTCCCCCTCCCCTCCCTTAGAACCCGATACAGGGCCCTACTGCCGATTTCCGTCATTGTTTCTAGCAAAATTATTCATGAAACTAATTTGCATATCAGATGATTAGATAAAAATTCACGCTCACAAGATCAGTTTGTGTGAGACTTGTACGCAGGTCGTTTATCGTGTATGTGCATATAAATTGCTGGCGACAGGTGCGTGGGGGAATTTTACACATTCAAAAATGATGGGATTTGCTCGTATGGAAACCGAGGCTTTGTTGAAAGGTAGGGCACACGTCTAGATATACATGTATGTCGGACGGAAATCTCACTTTTAACACTGTATGTAAAAGTCTAAAGGATTTCATGGTTTTTGTGGTTGACTCGGCAATGCGGGTAATTCAGTCCTACCGGTCAATCGAAGCTATGAAATCGCCTATCCGTGAACATTTCCATATGTCATGGTATATTACGTTTATACACGCGCACGAGCCTCCTAGCACGATTTATTATCTAATAGAGATAAACTTCACATCGATTTATCAAAATAATGTTTAAATAGATGTACAGTAATTATTGCATGAAATTTGGATGATAAGTTAAAAATCGCATATAGGAGAAACCACATTAATTTTGTCTATAAATAATCTTTTTAGACGTGTTGTTTATTATAAGAAAATACATATTTCGTAAATTCATATGCTTTTAGAACAACCGATGTGTACTTCATAAACGGGTGGTGTTTAACGTGAATTCATAGCATTAACTATACTTAACACATAGGTACATGATAAATGCTGATCGCCCACGTGCTGTCCGCCAGTATCAACACATACCACGTGTTCATTGAGGGCGTATTGTTTGCGGTTTACAGTTGCATGAATTTGAAATTTGTTAATTTTTTTCGTCTGATTGAAATATATATAATGGTTTATTTAACACGATCAGTGAATATTCTTGGTTGTCTGAAATACATTATTATTTATGTAAGCAAACAACATAAATAGAAAAGTGTTGTTTATCAGAAGAGAAATCCTTAGTTGGAAAAAATATCAGATTTAAGGCATACGTATAATATCGTCTGCAACGGGTGCTACAATACTGGTATACAATCACAAAAGGGCATTAAAAGACTACTTGTTAAAAACAATTCGTTTAGAGTCATCACATTTATCAATAGTTTTAATTTTGGCACACTTTCTTAACCCGAACCTGGCGTTTAATTCAAACTTCTCCAGAAACATACTGAGAAAACGTATATTTAATAAAGACACAATATTTGCTTTAATGTTTTATTTACCTCTGTGCCTATATTTTATATATACACGTGTAGGTTATACTTTAACACGAATAGCATCATTTTGATTTCATTTTAATATGTTTAAGCTATATCATATAATTTGGTAATCATGATTATTAAATTGCAAAAAATACTTGAGCACAATTTATGTGAACCCCACACATTATGTGTACAACCCCACACATTATGTGTCCCACACATTATGTGAATTCTCTCCCTGATAACAGGCAACTTTTTGGTAAATGATAAAAAATGATCTTAACATGGGATAATACAACTAACATTAATGACGTCACGCCAGGCACAAACAGTCTGTAATAGATTGATTAAAAATATAATAAATTAAAAACAGACATTAAATTACTTAATTTAGGGAAAATGCTGTAATATTTTTCGCTATTTCCACCATTTTTTTAAGATAAAACAAAATGTCTAGTTGCAAAAATATAAAGGGCCACAAGAGGCATGTCGATCTTGTAATATAACGTTCCGGTCAGTAAAATGGTATATTTGTACATTAGAACTCCGCTGTAATTGCAGAAACCCATATCTCGCTTGGCCGAACCCTGTGCTAACATGATCAAACATATTAATTATTTAGACTGATAATTGTTCCTGATTTTATGGATAAAATCCAAATTCCCATTTATTTTTAGTGAAATGTGAAGTTCAAGTAACCATGCAAACAAAATCAACATCAAAGAACACGCAAAAATAAAAAGCATGTTCAACCAAATCCGATTAAGATAAAATGAATACAATTGTTTTATTGACAATGTAGTAAGTTTATATGATGGAATTATTTAAAATAAAATATGAATTTAACCTCAGCATGTTTAATATTAAAAGAATTTTCATTTTTGTTTATAGGTCAAGGTCGAGTAAATCAACTTGGTGGAGTTTTTATAAACGGGCGACCCCTCCCAAATCATATCCGCCTAAAAATAGTAGAGCTGGCTGCACAAGGGGTGCGTCCGTGCGTCATCAGTCGTCAGCTAAGGGTTTCCCACGGCTGTGTGAGTAAGATACTGCAGCGTTACCAGGAGACAGGCAGCATCCGCCCGGGGGTAATCGGCGGCAGTAAGCCTCGAGTCGCCACACCGGAAGTGGAGAGAAAGATAGAAACATACAAAAGGGACAATCCGGGTATTTTTAGCTGGGAGATACGGGATAGGCTACTGAAGGAGGGAATGTGTGACCGTAGTTCCGTCCCTAGTGTCAGTTCCATCAGTAGGGTACTTCGGAGTAAATTCCATCGTTCCGAGTCCGAGTCGGACCTGGAGGCGGAAGCGATACTGAAGGAGGAGGAGGAAGAAGCCAATGGCATGGCTGACGACATGAGCATTAGCGACAGAGGAGGCGGAAACAAGCACAGTATAGATGGCATTTTGGCTGACAATAAGGACGATAAGACAGACGATGGTGAGTAGGGCGTGCGGACATACACCGCAAATATTAGCATACAATTACATAATGCATATTTAAGGGCATTCCCATGTTTATTGAACACTAATTAGGACAGATAAGAGAACAGTGCCACAGAATTGTGTTTAGAATTGGTTCGTAGATCAATGGATACTCGGGAAAATGAACTCTTTACATGATAAATTGTCATAAACAAATACAAATATCTATATAGACTTTTGAAGTATTGTCGATCAAATTTAGCCTCTTTATGTGTAAGTGACAAATATACTTTTCAGCTTAAAATTCACTGATTAATCTGCTGTAGCCGTCTAACTATATCAAAGACAAAATCGAAAATATTCTCCCGTCCTAAAATAATTTGATTTTAAGTGTCGATAAGTGATTCAGGATCCTACTAATAGGCCAATTCCTTCACGCCGATAAAAACGTTATCAGGACACATATACAACCAATTTATCTACAATTGTCAGAGCGTGGCCGGGTCGGCCCAGCCACGTAGGGCCAGTGTGAAATGTAGCGGAAGAGTATCACGTCCATTAATTAATTATTTCCGAGGTTATCGCGTAAAATTAGTGATTACAGCGATTGATGCTTCTTTTTATACGAATACATAAATATTATTGCTTCAGGTGGGAGTGGGTGGGTGTGGCCGGGGTTAAAGGGGCGTGTGGACGAAGAGTGGCAATCTGTATTTATCTGCACAATGTCGATTTTGTTAGTACTTTTGTGATTATTTAATTCCGCAAGCACAATACTCCATTAAAAGAGTAAGCTACATGGAGTACAGTTGCACAGATAATTCTGGCTCGTGATAGAACTTAAATAGGTTTTCATTCTCTGCTAACACAACTGTATTATATATATATAAATCAATGTATAGATATATATTAAGGCATATTTACTCAGAGTCTATGTTTATTTATGTAACAGCTTCGTCAATTTCATTTCTATACAAATATAATTATCTTCAAATGCGCGTCGCACACAGAACATTAACATTTTTGTAAAAAGGAATAATAAACCACACACATAGGACCGATGCGCCGATTTCCCCGACACCTAACACAAGAGATTTATCTCCTATAATCCGCTAGTTGCACGCTCTGACAAATGGCTGCATGACAAACGTTTGTGTGGTAAAGATGTGTATCGATTTGACGTAAGTATATAACGCTATCTATGTAAGGAGGACGTGTCAGCCACAATGGTAGAACATTCCGGATTACACGGTCGGATAATACGACCCGAATCCGAGTCGGATATTACAATGTTCTGCGGGATGAGCATTGTTGTGGGTACCGACATTTAAAAACAACTTAATAGGACAGTTCTGTTGAACTCACGTTACGTAATCTCTATAAACATTTAAAAATCAATATTTATAAAAGAAAGAACTAGGACGGATCTGATCTGTTAGAATAGATACTGAAATTGTATGGGGGAAATCGGAAAACCGAATTGATTTTAAAATCATCGGCTCATCACTAACCTTTGTATAAGGATGAGTACTATGCAATTTTTGCGTGGTTTTCTATAATTTTTATTGACCATTCATTATTTTCACTATTTTCACTTTACATTTTTACTGACCTCCCAAATTGTTTTCAAAATGATACTGGTAATTCTTTGCGATATGGACCCTATTTGTCAGAACAAATTGTTTCAGAAAATGCTCATATACCCTGGCTAATTACCGGTCGATGAGAAATCCTCGTAATTAACATGTCAAAACTTACCTTATGTAAAAAAAAAATAATATTCAGCATTTACCTTTAATCTATCAGTGTACGAAACCGATGAGAAGAACTAAAGAAATCTCTATAATGTAGCCCGTTCCTCTGTAATTCCCTAACCCTTCCTTTCTGCATTGAAACGTTCGTGTCCAGTTTATCTTCAGTGAAAACCCCAGAAAGAATTAAAAAAAAATACACATGTACATGAAGGATTGCGTTTACCCTATATTGATTTCAAAATAAGGGAAACGTTTTAAAGAGACCACCAATGAACCTTTCAGATTTGTCTCATATTCCTTTGTGCAACCTAATCTCTTGCATGGGAACCCAATTTTGAAAAGGCTAGCGCTAACACTGGCTATACAAATTCTATACCTACACTTGTTATATTTTTGCATCAAAACCCTGTGGTGACAATCAAGTAAATGATGGACACAGGGTCCTGTCCACATCAAACTACTTAGAATATAAGTATTTAAACGCAATGAACAACTGTATTTAACATGATCGAAGCGGGTGTCGTTATAACATGGCCCTATGTTTATCTCGTCCTTATGCATAATAATGAGCTAATTACCATAATTACATAACCACAGATTGTGTATCGGGTGTTAGGCGGCCTCAACATAAATATCAATGAATATAAATTAGTGTCTTATTGACGCAGAGATCGGAGAAAAGTGAAGAGGAGAGGATATCTCTGGCCGTGTCGGGTCTCTGTACGCATACGCGATATACATATCCATGTTATTATTTTAACTTAGTTCTTTTTTTGTCTATTCTAACCTAAGTTCTCTTTGATTAAATAAGAAGTTAGACAATTGAATATATTGAAGATAAGTGGTGTAAACATCTTATTGGTTCTAGTGATTATTTGTAATGTACAATGTTTTGATAACGTTTGATTTTAACTTTTTAATCTAAAATGAAGATCGAACTATTGATACAATGTTTGAAATTTATATCATTTTTACATCCTGTATGCTCGCGATATTCTGTATTATTGCATGATATCCCTTAAAGTCTTCATAATGGAGTTAAAATCACTAAAACACGATGTATAATAAAATTTACGTTGTCAGAAAATATGCCAACGAACTTAACATCCACTTATATTATATTACACGATTCGGTATAATATATACACGAAAAGAGTCACGGTTTTAAGGGCGTTTCCGCGGACAGACGTTTTACGGGGCTTGATAGTTAAAAAAATGGATGGAACATGATCAATGTGTATTCTTATAGAATAATTTGATTTTCTGAATCTTATTGAAATACGAAACACTATCTTGAAATGTTGCCTTATCCTTATTTTTCAACAAAGAAGATTGTTGCGTTATAACGTTACAGACGAACAACATAACACCGTATTAAATGTTGTTGTGCGACGATGCTATAACATCATATATGTAACATTTGTGAAGTCTTAATTTGCTGTTCGAAATAACTAAATAAAGAATAATTACTCTATCAAAATGTAAATATAAATAATGAATATTTTAGCAAATATTGTTATGGTCTTATAATACACATTTCTTTTAATGACAATAAAGCACTGCAGGACCTATATGATTATTTAAAGAATCAAACTATAATAAAACACGCGCACGGGTAGCGATGATCGTACACATTTATATGAGATAGGCGTTACTGTCAACACCAACGCCCCCGCTCGTTTATGCAATCTAAATTGTTATCGTAAAAAGAAACGAAACGAAATACGAAAATTGCCAGAAGTATGGAATGCGTTTTTAAAGAGTTACCAAATATTATTTAAATTTTATTCTCTATGGGTGATTAGGAATCCGTGTAGCCGGGAGTGTGGGTCTCTTTGATGTTAGATTTCTCTAAAGAGCGAGACGTTTCTCACGGCTTTTTACAGTTTACTACAATAGAACTCTTCAGCTCAATTGATTACCAATTTCCCGCCATTTTTCGTGGCACTGGTTTTGCGTTTTGTGTCGTCCTCTGATTTCCAAATCTTGCCATAGTTATAATGAAGGCTTAGAATTAACTTTCATGAACAATCATTGATTAATTTGTAATTAAGAACTTGATGTAGATCGATTCAAATTCGTCAATACTTTCTTACATTGTTTAGAAGATTATCAGTTGATTTTTTTCTTACGAGAGATTGATTTTCTCGTCCCTCGTTCAATTACATTCAGGTAGTGTTAATTAGCAGTGCCCTGGACACTCGTGTTCCAATTCACGTGTTTTACACGTGTCATTAGACGCCGTAATCTTCTGTTTATTAGATTAGCGGGTTCTAGTCTCGAGACCAGTCTATATACTCGTTCATTTTCACGTGTAGTGTACCATAAAGACATTTATTATCTTTTTGACTTCTAGATAATGAAAACTTAGAACCTGTCACATACATATTATTTCACGTAAGTCGAGGTGATTAGCTGTAAGTACGGTTTGTAGCTAGATATATGGTATTAACGTGCAATCGACCAGCATCATTTGATTGAGCGAGATGGAGCGAAAAACCTCCCACAATCGAGTAGCTAGATAATTAAACAGAAAAGTGTCCTGTGTATACCTCGTACCTTACCAATCAATATGTATATGTTTTTATATAAGGCACTACAGACGAATTAAACCATGAAATTCATAGCAAAATGAAAACATGATTATTTCTCATTGAACAGCGATATTTAAAAAAATAAGTTTCACAAAATTTGGTTTGAATGAAAAATATCTGAATTATTGTTTGTTTCTTTTTCTTTCTTTTATTAAATGCTCTAACACCTAACGTATTTTTAATCTAGCTGATAAATGCTCCAGAAATCCAATAGCCAAAATATGATCCTGTTTATCCCTTGCTAGCAGCCTAGATTGACATTTAAGCTGAAGACGTGTCTATGTAGTTAATATCCTCATGGCCTCTATAAAATATGGAACTTCATTAATATGTCTGACATTGTAATTACACATTTAATTAGCCGACATGATTTGATTGCCTTACCGCAGCGCCATACAGCGGGAATCCAGCGCTAATATTCCCTAATCAATTTCACCGCCTACTGTGAGAACAGCGGCCATTAGTATTTATTGGGGCTTTTGTTTCGTATCCCATCATGCATATTTAATTAACACGTATTCGTGATTTTAATATGTACCATTATTTGAAGTACAGCTTACTATTCCATACAATTTTATCCTAACAATTCTTTCAATAATAATCCCAAGATCATATGATATCCGTTTCAATGTTTTAATAAGATATGGACTGCGAGAGAATTTTAGCCATAGCGGATACGTATACCCTACATGTCTTTAAACGTCTGTTGACGAGGAGTATATAAGTGTAAAAAACTTTCAATATTTTCAATACAATTCGAAATGAAGTGAAGTTTATTTAGTGTAATTTTCCCTAAGAAATATGTTCTGCGTTCATATTCAAACTCCTGTGATACAGCCTGAACCGCCACCAAACAAAACACATATATAACGGACATACCGCATTAAGGTATACACACTATCATTTAGTTTAACAAATTGTTCGGATTATGACCACAAAACACGTTTAAAAATCAGTTATCCGAGTGTAAAATGTCAGACTCGTAGAAAGCTACTCATTAAAAACTGTTGGCCTCCTGCGCTTCTTTCGCGTTGAGGAAAAACAGACTGAACTCGACTGAAGAAGCGAAAGAGTCCGAAAATGTTCAGTGAGTAAATTTTCTATATTTTCAAAGGTAGAATTCTATCGGGAGACTTTTCAAACATATGGTAAAGAGCAATGCTTTTTTTGTTGACCGCAAAAGCGCGCAACTCGTGTTTTAAAAATGGCCACTCGGTAAGAATACTGGAGGATACATAACATAATACTGATGGTGTTCAAGTGGCGTTAAATCCGAGTCTTCGGGGGTAAATATCCCATGATTATCCATCACATCGATACGATATTCTGATAGTTTTTCACACGCTTAATGACTAAGCGAATATTGAAGGGTCAGTGAACGTTTTACATATCTGTACTTGCTTCTTGGCATACGATACTATTTATGTTTATAAGAACTTGATACGTTTCATTGGGATAATTCGAAGACTCCACATCCCGGTCAACAGGACCGTTTTAACAAGTAAAACCATAATGACCACCAACACAGGCTAGTCCGTGGCGCCACTGGTCCACCGGAAGTCGTTTGAAGTAAAGTGACTTATGACATCAAGGACGTTGACAGCCTCTGTGATAACCAAACTCCTGACTGACCGTCTTCAGAATGACCACTCTCCACCGTTGAGTAATGACCATTATTTCCGGGAGACATGCTCCGTTAGCAGTCTCTTCGTCAGCAGCTCCTCCCATTCCGCCCCCACGCATTCACTTCCGGTATCGGAATCGTATCAGACAAAATAATATATGTGTCCGGCGTGAGAAGGATATGTATATCAGACAGTATTTACCTGTATAACATTTAACGTAGATAAATCCATGACAATTTCTCAATTTCATGCAGTATTGAAACTTTACTTTGAGGTTTTGTGAACGGCCACCGTCTCTGAATTATTCAGAATAATAATAATAATTCGAATAACTAGAGGGAGATACACTTGTCGTAAAGAGCAGCTGGGAAATTCTTCGTTAACACTTTGGGGCTGGTATCCAGTCAAGTTTAACCGCCGTGAAATTGTTGGGTATGTAGTGTTATTTTACAAGATATTGTAGGGTATGTAGTGTTATTTTACAAGATATTGTAGGGTATGTAGTGTTATTTTACAAGATATTGCAGGGTATGTAGCGTTGCTTTCCAGTAGCTCTAGATCTACGGCTCATCGACAATTGAAGTCATTTAAGACCAAAACAATAGACACAATAAAGAATTGCTTCTTTCTACCTTACTCATATCATAGCCAATTTTCAGTCGATGGTTTTCTGGTTCATTTCACCTTAGTTTAATTCAAACTCACTGCATTACAGGAGCCTGCTATTACAACGTTTCAATAATTAGAATACTTTTGTTGTTTGTTAGTCTAGTTTTGTCGTAAACGGTAGGTAACGTCAAACCTCCTTTGTAGTTATTTATTGGTGAATTGACCAACTAGAATTTGATTATCACCGATTCGGTATTTGCTTTCATGTACCTTTTTTTCACAAATAAACCCCCCGGGTTTAAAAAAACCGCATCAATAGTTCGAACATACAAATGTTAGCATGGATGAGACAGTAATTGATGGTTTGACCATTTAAAGAAAACAAATCGGAACTGAAACCATTTGTTATCAAAGAAACACCACTTTTACTCTACATCGGCCTTGTACTAAGTGCATACCCCTCGAATCAAGAAACAGAAAAAAGTTAATTAAATCGTCAGTATGTGGTTAATAGCTAGGGGGTCAACTCGACCACTGACTGAACACCGGCCATTATCCTTCACAGTGAGTGGGCACCTGTTCTCATCTCTAAGTGACCAGCGGTCAAAATGATTGACAACTGAATCGCTCGTGGTCATGTAGCTTACATAATTAATGACAGGGGTATCTGTAGAACGCCCTCTAACGTCAATAGATAGTTAAACGTCTCAATTAGGCGCAACATTTCAATTAATTGTCAACTTCATGTGTGTTTTATCACTTGTTCCGACACAGAAAGCGATACCATCTCGTTTGGCGATCAAATACGGTGTAGTGTGTACAACCCGGGTCAGATATAGATACGCGTTATTACTTTTCAGTGGTAGCGTCTAGTGTTTTATGATTTGTAAATTGTCAAACAAACACATTTAAACCTGTTAAAATGTCACCGTCATATTTAAGGAATTTAAGAAGAAAATATTTTCGAAATTAACCTGTAGATGATCATGCGATATGAACGTGATACGGATGGTGATTACGTGAAATTCTCATTGGTTATGAAAAATTATATTTTGTCAATACTATAACGAAAGCTTAGAAACGTTTAACATTATCTTAAAGAACGGTACAGGTTGATATTTGTTCTAGCGGATATCAAATATAAATTAGAAAACATTCTAGTAATGGACAAACAAATAGCATAGTGTTTCGCGAAAATTCTGATATGTGTGTATACTATCAGGAACGGTCTTGAGAACTATTTAACTGATTGATATGGGTATACAGGGCCTGCGTCCATTAATTATCCTATTTTGAATATACGATATTACATATGATTTGAGTGTTGTATTTTCTTTCAAATTCAAAAAAATTTATCAATGTTACTCGACTCAGGCATTTTTTTTAATTTAAACTACAACAACAATAAGGTGTATTAATGTAACGTTTTATAGGTAACTTTTACTCGTCTAAACCCTGTTTTATGGTGA
This sequence comes from Chlamys rubida, assembly GCA_032359455.1. Classification (NCBI taxonomy): domain Eukaryota; kingdom Metazoa; phylum Mollusca; class Bivalvia; order Pectinida; family Pectinidae; genus Chlamys; species Chlamys rubida. The sequence goes on along the minus strand of JAUMHH010195534.1, from coordinate 9,548 downwards.
TACACATTCCATGAAATTGACGTGGATGTACGGGTACACACACTGTAACCGCCCGACACCCATTACACGAGGACACAGATTAGGTCTATTGAAGTTTTCCCACATGTCGCTTGATAGTTTAACATCTCAATATAATTCCACATATCAAATGTCGAAATTCATGAAGTGATCATGAAATTAATAAAGTCAAGGGTCAAAATAGAAAATTAATGTTCTGTAAAAGCTGAATTGGACTATCTGCCGTGACAGCTCTATTGTGATGGCGCGATAGGGGATTTTCTACAGCAATAACAAAAAAATACAAAATTTCATGCCGAGATTTAGTTTACATTTCATACGACACGGTAGTTTTCAACTTTCCCAAATGACTTTTCCTTTAGTAGTACACAATCTCAGAATGTATTTATTTTTGTTGAACCGCAAAATTTGGAATCGAATTTCAAAGGAACGGTAACCATCCCCATGGATATTTATCCTTTCTGATGAGGCTAGGCCCGGTAATGACGTAGTGTCCAGCTGTTTAGGACCAGCGTGAGGTACGCCGGGACACAGACGATGAAATCTACACGGCCCTACCACAATACTATCAAACCCGCACAGAAAGCGGCTTGATGAACTCGATTGAATCGTTGATTATTTCCCATAAAGTCACACCTGTAAAGTCAGATATGCAATTTGTCGATTTCATTGTTAGCCATTTGCCGTTTTAATTTGGATTTTTTGACCTCAACCTTTCTAGCCAGGTGACTTTCACCTCAATAACCCTTTCACGCTTCGTGTTAAATTTCGATTTTTCTGGCGACCATGAGAAGTTCTATACTGTCACTGTCATAGTGTACCCGCTTAATCCCAGGCACTGAGGCCTGATTATATTGATTATGATATATGTATTATATAAATACAAACCAGTCATATTGATCCGTGAGTCAACTCCGGCGTGTAAGATATTACTACGCTGGAACAACGGAAGGTGAAATGCACTCGAATCCTTGCAAGTATTTCACTTATAACTCGGAAAATTTCTATGATTTCAATATTATTTTGGTGCAATGGGCCGTACATACGTTATGAATACAGCATAGAATTGTTATACGCCATTTATTAGAGTGAGATAACAATTTCTCTCTCAATGATTGGCCAAGGCAAATTATGAATGTGTGGCAGAATCGTGTCCTGCTAGGCGCAGACTATGTGGCCTTTCGATAGACGGTTTCCTGCTGCGAATTTGGCAGAGCCTTCCGCGTCAGAAGATTTAATCTCTTCGATCTTTGTCCTTAATAACCCCGAAAAGGTAAAATTAGAAAAAAAATAATCTTAAAGATCTGCCATAGATTCCCTTTCGAAAAACAGATTGGGCCTCACAAGTTGATAAAATCACTTCAGAATAATCAAATTAATGACAAAATTGCATTAGCTTTTCATATTAAATCAGCATTTCTAAAGAAGAAAATGTATAACCATGATTAATTAATCAGATTGAAATAACATGTCCATGCAGCTTCAATGCAATTACCCCCCCCCCCCACAAACAAACAAACAAACAAACAAAAAACACACACTCACAAGTATATATCCAGATATGATTTATACCAATGAGGTGAACACACATTATAACAGTATCCTTATACTTTACTTTACTTCATTGTAAGCCTTCATCATTCTGATTCGCTTAGAATACATGACATAAAAAACAAGACAAAAATGTCATGTACTTGCTGACAAAGAATTGTGTTTAACCGGTTCATGATCTTTAACGTTGTTCGACACTGATTTCCTGTCCATCTGTCAGACATTCACTTCTATTTAGGTATCATATACAACTCATATCCATAGGGTATAAAATAACCATCCTCTTGTCATCCCAATCTAGTTTGCATTAGGTAGACTTACACGAATGTCCGCACAACGGGAAAATACCAAACTTCCGTGTCCATATTTTGGCGCCTTTAATTGAACCCTTGTGGACCATCAACTTTGAACCCATGTCACATGGCTATAACTGTTGCAAAGACGTAAAGCACTTATCAAATGAAAACAAAGACCGGATATAGGGCTGGCCAGAGTCTGTTTCTGTCAAATTAACAGTGATTTGTACTACATTTACATGTGTTGATAGTTGGTATAAAACTATAACCGACGTGCTAATTCACGTTACCGCTGACGTAAGACTGTTCTGTGATAAAACCGTTAGCTATGTCAGGTATGTTATCATTTTCACATTGAGAGTGGACACAGACAGCCTACAAGCTTATTGGGACCCTGGTCACGCGACAAACCGACAGATACAGGGATTAAATCTGTTTGTGTATTGTTGCTGTTTACAATATTGATACATACTCGGGATGTTTGACGGGGATGCATTATGCAGGATAATGATAAAAATACAGCTTAAATCAACACCAGTTGTTCTCTAGGCCCTTTATAACAAATACTTGTAAAGTCATGCCCGAAATAGCACACCGCTTTGTGATAAAACGTATCCGTGGAATGTGGTTGATGTCGCTGTGGTTTTGATATCTTATTATACCGTAAGATTGAGTATATTTGTGGTATAGTACACGATGTTTCGGATAGCTACGCGTACCGAGTATTGCCGTAAAATGAAGCACGAGGTGACCACACTATCAACGAGTAGGTTGTGACGGGTTCATTTGGTCTGTGGTCATAGATTATTTTCAGTAACAAAGTTAATTCTTGCACAGCACTCAAAAATGCAACGGAGATTATAAGGATAGCTACCGGGAACAACGTAAGGCGGCAGGGGATTCAAATAATAATATTGTAGATCAATATTATGTTATTATCGGGAAAATTCTACGTGAAATAAGTTCAAACGTATTCGTATGTTAACAACTTTACCGTATAGACTAATGTTAAAACGCAAATACAACCTGAACAAACCTTAGTCTAACCGGAAGTGACATCATCGATATGTTGGAGGATAGGTATACATGAGCTTTATTTATAACGAGGAGGAACATACAAAGTACCTAATCACACACTTTCAACACACGAAGTGGGTTATTAGAACTGGGGAAGCCAATTCGTAAAACGGTCGGCAAAATAAGGTTTTTATTTCTTTCATCGCGTTATTTTTTAAGCTCTATAAGATACCTTCGATTCTTAAATACATTTGTGTTTAATAATCGCCTTTGTTTTCTTATTACAGAAGGATCTGACTGCGACTCAGAACCTGGTCTCTCAGTCAAACGGAAACAGAGACGCAGCAGAACTACTTTCACGGCGGAGCAATTGGACGAATTAGAAAGAGCTTTCGAACGCACGCACTATCCGGATATATATACACGAGAAGAACTAGCTCAAAGAACAAAACTGACCGAAGCTCGTGTTCAAGTGTGGTTCAGCAACAGGAGAGCGAGGTTTAGAAAACAGATGGGTAGTAATCAGATTACCGCCCTAAATAGCTTTCTACAGGTGCCGCAAGGTGTCGCTAATTCACCGTACGTCTTCCACGAGCCAACGGGATACTCACTGCCTTCGGGGACAGGTAAGGTCGACTAACTAACAAACACAAGCATCAGTTAACTATATGCTCTAATCTATTCTTGATAGACTTTTTAAAAATTATGATTTGAGTAAAATTAACAATTAATAAAAAATGCATGAAAGAAATTCTGAAAGTGGGATTTTTATAAATATATTCAGGGGGGAAATACCAATTTAGAGAGGTATTATACAAATATTTTTCAAACTATTGTTTTGCCAACATCTGCATATGTATTTCTATGAAATATTCAAACGTTGTGTTTTCGTTCCACTTTTAGAGGGCCTGTTTCACAGATCAACAGTACCCCAGTCACTACAGTCAATGAGTCAACCAATCAAACACGAGAACTCGTACGCTGGCATTATGGATACTTACCTGTCTCACTCGTCACAAGTAAGTTAGAAAACCACAATTCTTACATCAAGTTTAATGAATAAATTAATTTCGCTACACACCGACCTTTTTTTCAACATTTCGAATATTATTCATTTCAGTTGTTTGGAATATGAATATATAATTAGACGAAATGAAATGTTGTTGTAAAATTATAACGTTTTTATCATTGAATAATGCAAAGCGCAAGCAAATCGTCATCCCGAGTTAATATAAACAATTACCGACCTCCACGTGATTATTATTCAACCAATGAGAATGTAGCAAAAACAAATGAAAAGGGGTATCATCCAACATTTTACACTTCTCAATCATCCGTTGATTTTTAAAATGTCTCTTCCATTTTTCTTCCAGATGCATTCATTGACGTCGATGGTAAACACAGAAAATACCTTTACTAACACTTGGGCAACACCAGTGACGTCATCAACGACGTCATCCATTTCGAGTTACCCACCCACAAATAACCACTACCACTCGCCCTACAGTGACGTCAGCAAAACTTCTATTCAATACCCACCCCACATAACAGGTTAGTCATGCAATTTTGTTTTCCCGTTTTGTGTAATGAAATTTATTTTCTATTTCACATCTACTTGATGGCTATTTGAGAGACGTAAAGGACATTTTCCCCTTGCCGAAACGTTCATTGAAAAGCCTTTTTTCGATTTTAAAAATGTTCGCTAGAGAACTATATATATTGACAAGTCTCGTCTGTGTTCCTCGTGCAGTATCTCTGTTGCAATCCCCAGTTTTAACTAGCCGCAGCCTGTATCATTAACAATAAGTACGCACTGGCCGTATTTCTGTACAATATCCCTCCATTAGTATAACCGAGTCCTCATAAGGTGTTAAGTATGTATAATGCCGAAGCTGTGGAAACTTACACCAACACGTATTGTCAGTTAAATCGTAATAACCTCGCAACGAATCTTTGAGAATCACATGATGATCATATGACAATCACACTTACAGTTATTGTTATCAATAACTTCAACAAACCCTTCATGGATATTTAGAAGTGTTCAATTATTGATTAAGTTTGCCTTGTTTAACTATTATACATTGTTTATATTTGAATTTACAGTACCAAGTATGACCGATCGATGTTCCATAGACGATAGTCTGGCAGCCTTACGCATGCGCTCTCGTGAACATTCCGCCGCCCTGAGTTTGATGCATGTTGCCGACGCTGGAAAGATGACGGCCACCTTTTGACCTTTGACCCAATGAAATAGGAATTACTATAACAATGAGTTTAAATGTCTAATCGTACTGCTTGCGAAAGTGATTACGATGCACGTGACTTACTTGAACGCGTAGATGGGGATGCACGTGTTACAAGACTCGCTTTGAGAGATTGCAGGAAATGGAACAAATGTGAAATGTTACATTCTGTGTGCCCCTTATTGCGTTATGAAGAAAGTCTTCATACCAAACATTGTAAGACAATTATTTCAAATTGAATTCTGGAGGACACGAGGATCAAAGTTAACGTATAACGTTAATGTTTTGTAGCTCCATACACGATATCATACAGCAGACGAATATAGAGTCTAGGTGTCCAAGGAACAGACCAACATTGACTAGACTCTCGGACTGTTCATAACGACATGGACATCTAAAATGTTTTAGTCATTCTCTGTGAAGTGAAGTGGCCTCATGAACGCATCGTTCATGTGTATCGCATTGTGTTGCTCTCCAGTGACAGTTGTTATGTTGGAAACAAATGACGTTCGCTCATAAACTGATGACGTATGCTCATGATTTGGTTACGTATCATTAAAGACAATCTTGTGAGGTGGACACCATCTTCAATATTTATGTAGCTTATTTTGTAGAGTTTTGTATTTTTTTAAAGGAAAGCTAATTTTATAAGTCTGTTTTGACGTTTACAATTCAGTATAATTTATGATAAGTCTCTGACTAAGTATAACGCTTTGAACATTGTCGTATTGATAATACCTTGAAACTATTTTGAAATATTATGAATATAAAAATAAATCTAAGGAAATATAATATGAGTATTTGTATATGTTTCATAGATATGTCCATTATAAGGTCGAATTGTATTTCATAACAGTTGTACGCACACAAAGCGCTTGTTATGCACATGCGCAGTAGATGTAGTATCTTTTGTGTTTATTACGTCATGGATGTATGTGTACTATATATTGTATGTGAGAGAGTTATGTCTGTGAGATTGGAGATAATTGTACATATTGTTCATAAACATATCACAATCATTTCATATATGAATAAAAACAATAAGAAAATATTGTTTTGGACTTGTTCGTAAATATTATAGTAGACATGCGTGTTTCGATTAACAGTTATTTTTTAGCGATGCTAGGAGCACAAAAAGCTTCAAAAAGAGTTGAGATAAAAGCCAGCTATACTTCTTAATTTGTAGAAGAATCTATAATGATTAGAAAGCATCTTTGTAAAATCACATAGTTCTTTGTTTATAAACATTCCTATTCAGTTCCTTTTATCATGCATATAATAACATAGAAACACAAACGACGAAAGAAGACAAATATTATTATTATTAGACAATACAATTACGACAGTTGGTTCATACCTTATACCTTTGGATCAATATACTCTAGTAATAATATTTGTACACATCGTATGCATATGATTTTAGAATACTTAGGATGTATCTCAGATATGAACTGCCTGTTGTCTAATATATAATACACGACAGGAGAGGAGAGCGATACTGTTGTAATACACTCGTGACAAATCCATTTGTTATTTTTTTATGGCAATGAAATAGGTTCAACTAAGTAATGTGACTAAGGCACGTGTCGTTGATGACCCCTTATAAAACATTTGAGAAACTGTATAAAAATTCAGATTGGATTGCTACAGATAATATCGATCAGTCGACTACAGGGATAATGATTGTGATTATGATCTACCACTCGGGACACAGAACTAGTGGTAGAGACAAGTAATACTACAAACAAGAGATTACAACTCCACTGAGTTATGTCTAAATTAAAAATATATTGCGTATGATAGTTCAAACAAATTCTGTCTGAAGTCAAGTAAAATATAATGACACGATCCATGACAATCTATTACTTCCTTTTATTAAAAAGGATGTTGGCATTCACGCAAGTATGAATGCATATTGCATGAAGCCTCTAGAACTTCGTACAGAATAATTATTTGACCGAATTGCAGTCATACCGGCATGAAAAGTATTGAAAATCCGTTCAATACCAGTATTTACATTATAAATGTATAATTGATGACGTAATAAATATAAACATTTTCAACCATTTGCTGTCTGTGCAATCGACATTTATAAAACAATCTGACGTCATCCTAATGTTGTCTTTCATACATTGTCATGCAGTGCGAGGCGGAAGGAGGAGCATCAGAACAGCACAGCTTGCTGAATTAAGAACTCTATTTGGGTTGATACTGCATACCACGGTAGGGTCCATGTATCATACCACGGTAGGGCCCATGTATCATACCACGGTAGGGCCCATATATCATACCACGGTAGGGCCCATGTATCATACCACGGTAGGGCCCATATATCATACCACGGTAGGGCCCATATATCATACCACGGTATTGCCCATGTATCCGTTAACAATGACATTTTCACAGATTTCGTGTGTATGTCATCTGCACGAAAATGTTTAAGTGTTTAGGTATAGTTGTTACCTTGCCTCTGGGTCTCGTACGGTTAGCGTTGCTTACGCTGAAGTCGTACGGTAGTAAGAACCAATATAAGAATGTGGGAGTGATGCATATAGGGGTTATAAAGTTATGTAAAATATCTATAATAATATATAGTGCCGTGCTAATTACGGACTGCAACGTAGCGTAAAGCGCATGTACTGGATACATACGTCAGTCTATCCCCTTCCCTCACTAGTATTTAACATTCGATTACACCCATAGAAATAACGCATTCTCTCACGGGAAATATTAAGTCACGGCCGTGGAATAAACCATCTCCGTACTTCCGGTGTAGGAGATGTTTCCGCTTTGATTGGATAAGGGCGCAGTTCGCTCTCCTGGCGACTGATTTAATAATTAATTTACATTGACATTCCCATCGATGGGGATTTAAAATGTATGTGTTGATTCAATGCAACTTTTGAGATGACAAGCGTAAAATTCAGTATAAAAATTCCCCCAAGTGGCCCTTTTTTATTTGGTGTGTTAATTATGTTATTAGCATGGCGCAGACGACATTGAATATAATCCCGTCATCCTACCGCGCGCTCACAAAAGCCAGGCGCCATTTTAGAAATGGGGTGCACTTAGTCGCTCGGTTTCCAATCGGGGTGGTTTACTGGTTTTATTGTTGGAGAACTGGCTTAATAAATAAATTAATACGTATAGCCCGACGTGTAAACGTTACCGGAGACTCGTCGGTCAGGTAAACATGGCCGCCCGGCCTCTGTGTACTTAGCGAGGGAAGTACCCAGGGGGCGTCACGATAGATGTGGCGTAACTATAGCGTTAAAGATGATTAAATCAATCAGACAAACACACCTCGTGTAAAATATAGATTTATTCTACAATAAGTCTTTAGAACACGTCTGGTATAGTGATTAAAAGTATCATTTTAAATTATAAATTACATGAAATCACTAATGTAATCACTCAGAGTAAAAAAATATTTTCGCGTTTTCTCTTTATATTCTTTGCGCGATGTGTAAATATTCGCGTTAGAAGAGTGTCAACAATTGCGCGCTGATGATATAGGCGATGATTTTAAAATTAATTATACCATGTTTAACGTAACTGGTAAAATGTTAAAACAAAATTTAAAAGCAATCGCATCCGCTTTTCTCAACGATTGTATGTTTAGGAATAATGATTCGACTTTAGTGATCTCAAGCGCTCGACATATTGTACACATGCATGACACACGAAGTCTACCTATCATCTTGAACGCTGAAGATAATAAGTTCAAGGTTGGAGGTTCTAAAAATAACCCCCATACTTTTTAAAAGTATATTTTTGTGTCAACAGATAAAGACAAGGTGTAACACACAACGACAAAATCTGAACTCAATGTCGATACGACACGACAAAACAGCTTTTTATGTTACCAGGATGACGTCACACAGTGAGTGATGACGTCACGTGCCCTGGCATAGACTTGCACAATTCCAGTATTTCAGAAATCATTAAAAGTATCAAAACCGCACTGAATGTAAATTCAGGATTCAATCCATATTGTATATAGACACTATCACGTGTATTTAAACAACGTCAGACTTCTGCGATAGTACAACCTAATTTAATATTATTTGCGGTACTCATTGCATGCCTGTATTTAGCAAAGTGTTACATTCAAATATTTCTGACACAATATTATCTAAAGACAAATATATCTAACCGTTTTATACAAGCCTGTATACATATTATTATACATTATGGACTTTCCCTCATAATGTTTGTAAACGTGGTATTCTGACAACTACCTGCTCTTTGATATGACCATTACACGACGAACGAGTTCCTATTCAATAATGGTCAGAAAAGACCCTCAGCTAGGTTCATACCTATCATATTCCGTCTTTGCTGATTGCAGAGTTATCTGCTCTTGTGAGCAGGTATTGATTGTTACGTCATTTGTTTGTGAGAGTAACGTCATCAATTT
>JAUMHH010195523.1:0-13777 GCA_032359455.1 Chlamys rubida | reverse complement strand
TTTGTTTGTCCAATAGCTATACATAGACCTTTCATCTGAAGTATATTTTTGGCATCGGTTTCCAAACCCAATCAGATATCAAGAAAGGAGAAACTAGTGTTTCACAGACATTTGAAATGTTAGGGACAGTTTAATCTTTCACACACTTCGGAGAAAATTGAAGGGAGAAAGACATAAGGACATCCTACTTATAAACTGGACATCCCACTTATAAACTGGACATCCTACTTATAAACTGGACATCCTACTTATAAACTGGACATCCTACTTATAAACTGGACATTCTACTTATAAACTGGATACCCTACTTATAAACTGGACACCCTACTTATAAACTGGACATTCTACTTATAAACTGGACATCCTACTTATAAACTGGACATCCTACTTATAAACTGGACATCCTACTTATATACTGGACACCCTACTTATAAACTGGACATCCTACTTATAAACTGTCTACACTCCAGTGTTCTGGGTCCAATAGGACACACTCCATTGTACCTTCAGTGAAGCAGGAAATATTTCTACAAGCAACTCATTCACCCCGGAAGAAACATTTGAACTCTTCCAATTCAAAGGTTGGAATAGTTCATTATGAAATTTCAGGGGTGTGAGTTAATAACTCAACAAGGAAACATTAAGGCAATGCTACTACGTTAAAAGCCATTTTTGTAAATATGGAATTTACGAATTTTGTATCTGACGGAATTCTGCCTATACTTACATAGATATATATATATAGAATAATATACTTCTGTATTTTAAAACCGTCCTCAGTGCCTGGGGTATAGAGTTCCACTAGACCAATTGAAACCTGCGACTGCAGTATAATTTATGTCCGAGCTAGTGAAAATGTTCATTTCATTAGTATGAACATATATTTCTGCCTATATAACTAGTAAAATTATTTAGAAGTCTTGCTGTGGGCTAGTATTCGAAATATAAAATGATACACCCCTATACTAGCTGGTTTGACATTTAGTTTTTAAAATGTGTTTTAAAATTAGTTTCTATTTATTGTAAATATTATTAGATTTTTTTTTCAATTTACAGTGACAAATTAATTTGAATGTATTGTCTGTCAGTCACGGTTGTTATCAATCACCTTACCCTCCATCAGCCAGAGGGTCATTAATCAACAAACTTTAGGAAAGTCAATGAACTCTGACATGGAAACTTAAGGGTGTATGCTACCTAAAATACCCTGACATGGAGACTTAAGGGTGTATGCTACCTAAAATACCCTGACATGGAGACTTAAGGGTGTGGATGCTATCTTTCTGAAACATGGAGATTTAAGGGGGTATGCCACCCTCCTCAGACATGGAGACTTATGGATGTACTGTGCTACTTAACTGTGACATGGAGACTTAAGGGTGTACGCCATTACTCTCACAGGCACATTCTTTCCAAGCGAATCCCATACTATGAACTATTGAAAACTATCACATAATACCAATTGAAAATATTCCAAGGGATATAATTGTTACATAAATCACATGCACAAAAGGTAACATATAACCTTAAGGAAAAGACATTGGTCCAAAAAAATTGGATTTTTTTTTTTTTTTTAAGAAAAAAAATGTACATGATAAAAAAAATATTTTAGCCTCAATAGAAAAATTGCTGTTACAGACTTCCAGGATAAGATTTCATTAAAATATTTTTCCTTATAACCACAGAATGGTCGATCTGTTCAGTTTATAAACATTCCATCTCCATAGGAAACCCTATTATACTCTTGTCCCCTCCACCCACGAACCAGAAAATGGATATCAAATCTGACATCGGTCACTATCCTGTACATAAAAAAAATACTACAAGTACATTAAATCAAAATTCCTCAAAAAGAATAACCTAGATGTACACACAATGCCAGAAATATTTACCTCGATACATTGCGGTGTTGGGGCGGAGAACACATGCTGGCTAGCTAGCTTTTATTCCGTGTGACAAGTGTCGTGTCCCACACTCGTGTCACTGTAAGCCCCTCTACACAGCCACAATCAATGGCCGGCCTATCGTATTCTCACCATCCACCACCGGATGTGTAGCCACTAGGATACTGTAGCTTCAGTGGTACAGAGAAAACCTGCACTTCTGATGGGACGACTGGTGGTCGGTCTAACTTACTAAGTTACATTTCCATATCAGAGGCCTCTAATTAGCTTTGGCCACACAGAAATTTGTTAGTCCACATATATTAAAATTTCAAAAAAAATCCATTCCATCAAGTGTTACTTGCAAATGGAAAGCTCTTCAAGAAACATCACAGCTGCAAAAATGTTTCGTTTTTGTGGCCTTGACTCATTCACCCCTGAAATTTCATAATGAACTTTTCCAACCATTGAATTGGGAGAGTTCAAATGTGTCTTCAGGGGTGAATGTGTTAAGCTTGAATGGTCCCTGATCACGAGGTCACAAGGAAAATTTGTTCATCGTGGAAGTTACAAGTTCAAATATAACTTTCCATACCGGACTCCAGATAAGTTAGATATGACACACAAGGAAACTTAATATTCACAGAAAATTTAAGCATAAAAATGTTTTCATACTATAGATGGGTTAACTTTGGTTGCAAAAGAAAACTTTGATATTCACATATTTGAATATGTTTTATAGATAAACTTTCCCTTTTTCAAATATCCAAAACTTGCATTCAACCAATATGTAATTCATTAGTCTCAATCTGATTTTTGTATTTTTCTTCTCTCAAAAAATCAAAAATTTGCATTCAACCATTTCTATTTCATTAGTCTCAATTGAATGTTCTTAAAAAATATCAAAAAGTTAATTCAACCATATGTATGCAATGCAAAAGTCTCAATTAAATTTTGAATTTTTTCTTCAAAATATCAAAAACTTGCAATCAATGGCGAAAATAATACACAAGTTTAATTTTATTCTGACATTAAATATGGGACAATTGACTAAATCAGTATTTTTTCGTCAGGTCAGCCTGAATCAAAGTTTGGTCAATTAATAATGCATCAAAAATTTTAAAATGATCAAATACAATATTAATAATAATTTCATGCAAGCATATTTCTATTATCTGTGTAGTTGTACACATGTTTGGGATAAACTCTCAGAGTTGGAATGTTTTAGTTACGAGCCCTTTTGACCTCTATTTGTGGATTTTACAGGGTCACAATGTCAGTGAAGTCATGTTGTGTGTTGATAAATAACACATTGCACGAATCAACTGTCATCAGAATTCCAAATACCTTTATAATGTTATTTTTCATAAATTTGTGTTTATTTAACTTTTAGTACATCACATTTGTAACCCCTGAATATATAGTATATTTCTGTCCTCTGATTACAAGTTCAGGATTGCCAGGAGAAGATAAGTCATACACGAAAAAAATCTCTTACACAGATTTCAAATAACATCATTATTTAAAAAAAAAAAAAATTGGGACTAATTTTTTTTTTTTTCAAATCCTTAAAAAATCTCTATAAATAGATATTGTTTCAATATTTAACATTAAGTATTATTATTTAGATTCTATACTTATATTCAAACAGTTATAAGAAATCTTTTTACAAATTGGTAGCAACACTTCATGAGGAATTACATGGTATATTAGCAGAAGCATTTTATGACAAATTATGTTTAGTTTTCCTTTTTCATGTTTATTTAAAATTTCAAATAGTAACACTTAAAATATCATATAGTAGTGCTAAAAAGATATTTTGAAAACACAGTTTATTTGTGAAGAAAAGAATTTTTAGTGTATTCACCAAAACTACAGTGTATATGGGTTTGCTTGTTTAGGCAAAACAGACCCTTGATGCAAGGTCATTTTTGGCCTAATGCATCAAAAAGAACCTCAAAAGACTTAGACCACTGAGCCTTGTAATCGAGATGAGGGGGCCCATAGACTCTCGCACATCTATGACCAAGTAATTAAATAAACGTAGCTGAATGGAGTCAATTCAGTACATATATAACAACTATTGTACATACGCTTACAGCGTAGCCGAATCGACATCAATTTTGTTGACAACTCGTACACATTTAACACCTTTGTGTGCATACGCTTCACTGGTCATTTGCCTGATGAACGGTGATAGTGTACATACCGTACTAGTCATTGAAAAGTCACATAGAAACACTTATTGGTTGTGTTACAAGAAACTTTTCATAATTCATACACATAAAACACACTAGTAGTAATGGGTAAGTTTCTACCAAATCTCTCTGATATTTGTTTAACCCTTTGACCACTGTAGACCATAATGGACTCATCCATATCAATGCATGGTAGAGTCTACTGAAGTTACAAAGGGTTAAGAGTCTTTAAGAGTTAAACTGTTCATCAGTAAAAGCATCTTTCAACATTTCCCTGTCAATTTCCAACAAAAGGGGAAAAAACTTGTCAATCATCAATGGCAATACCTAGAGCTTTCCTACGATTCCCAAATCATGAATATTCATGAGCACTCAGATTACGATCACAAAATTACTTTCAGTGCATGTGAACTATCAGGCAGCCAATCAAAATTGCCAATCCACTCTGAGTAAAGCCCCAACCTCTGAGAGTCACCTTCCACCTAAAGGTCATACATATATGCATTAAACGGAATTTCCCCAGATGTCAGACATGTTGTAAACTGAATCGTTAGAATTCACCCAATTCTTAATATTGGTACGTGACCTTTAAACCTTTGTAAAATTGAACCATTTGAAAAAAATAAAGCTTGAAATTTTTTTTTTTTTTAATTTTTTTTTTTTGGATTCTCAAAATTGCAACCAACTCAAAAATACTTAGTTTGTGCATTTTACGGTTATAATTTCGACCAATCCCAAATGTCGGTCTAAATATTCCATCCAATCAATTGTGTCTAAGCCCTCAGAAATCTCAACACATGCATAATATATATTATGGACATATGAAGCGTCCCGAGACCTGAATTGACCTTATATGGTCATTGTGGATCCATCATCCTTGATGCACTATATCAGAACTTTTTTCCTGTTCATCAATTAATTGTTTTATTATACTTTATATAAATGGCTTTCAATCTAATGCAATATTAGATTCCAGGCCGGGTGGGATATAGATGGTCTGATAAGGATATTAGCATTTATATTTTAACTTCATCATCAACACAAGGAATATTTCACGATGGAACACTGTTGTATTCATCGATAGAATTTTTTACTTTGTCAATCCAAACTAGAAAATAAATGTTTACAAATTCCTACAGGAAACATGGCTTTTAACCCTTTCACCACTGTAGACCATAATGGACTCATCCAGATCAATGCATGGAAGAGTTTACTAAAGTTACTTAGGGGTGAAAGGGTTAAAGTTTTAACACCCTCCACCTCCCAAAGGAAGGACAGAAAAAATCATGGAATGAGTCAATTTAGCCTTTAACATAAGAAATAGATCTGGAACATGTATATTCCTAGCTGGTTACAGCGACGGTCATTGTCAGTTCTGGTTCCCAAATACGACACACAACAACAGTCCATATATAGCCTTCAACATATGCAAAAAAATAAATCTACAACATGTATATTTTTAGCTGGGTACAGGGTTGGTACAGGGACGGTCATTGTCAATTCTGGTTCCCAAATACGACACACAACAAGAGTCCATTTAGTATTCAACATATGGAAAGAAAGAAAAATCTACAACATGTATATTTTTAGCTGGGTAAAGCGATGTTCCTTGTCAGTTCTGGTTCCCAAATACGGCACACAACAAGAGTCCATTTAGTCTTCAACATTTGGAAAGAAAGAAAAATCTACAACATGTATATTTCTAGCTGGGTACTGGGCCGGTCATTGTAAAACTCTGTCCCCTAAGTAGGACATACAACAAAGACAATCACGCATGTAATTAAATACAAATGGCTCCACTTTACAACCACCGTAACTACAAACACCCTGCAATTTCAGCTTTCAACAAATGTTCCGTGTTCGGAGGCATTTGGAGCTTGGAGAGAGGAAAATGCATCTCATTACCCACAGCCAGCCATCTGCTGTGCCACCCATACACATCCCTACACATCCGTACACACAAGTGACCTCTTTTATTCTGTATGCATAATACAGGCCCTTCTTATATTTTAAGTCAATCAAATTTTGTCAACCGCTCCAACTTATCGATGAGCTGATACTGTGATACATATTGTACGAAAAAAACGAAATTCATATTTTGTCAAATTCATTTTTGAATTTCTTGTTTTTCTCGGGGAAAATTATCCAGAAAACACATACTTTGAAAAATTATTTTTTAATTTTTTGTTTTTCTCGGGGAAAATTATCCAGAAAACACATACTTTGTAAAATTCTTTATAAATTTCTTGTTTTTCTCAGGGAAAATTATCCAGAAAACACATATTTTGTAAAATTCTTCTTAAATTTCTTGTTTTTCTAGGGGGGAAATTATGCAGAAAACATATTTTATAAAATTCTTTTTAAATTTCTTGTTTTTCTCAGGGAAAATTATTGAGAAAAAATTAAAGACTAAAGGCACGGATTTAAAATGTCTATTCATGCAGCCTATCAACGATTTTTTGAGCATTTTTTTGTAACTTCGGCCAGAGGAATGAATAGTCACGTCTTATCAGTTTGAATGGAGTAAGAAATTAGCGTTTGTCAAATAAACAAAGATACTATCAACGTCCTTCGTTATCACAGTCGTATGTTGGTATTGCTCCACGAAAAGTCGTCCGAAAAAAAAAATCACCGGATGCCCAAGAGAAATTATTCATGAAATACTATCCATGTCGGCCATTCGTAAATCCCGATAAATCCTGTCCGCCATTCCAACGAAAACCAGGGTTGGTTTTATCAGAACGGTGATCACCAAATCCTAGACTTTTTTCAATATTGAATGTATGAATACAGGAATGCTGGAGACTTATGGGCAGACAGGAACAGCTTATGAAATTGACATGAAGAAAAGTCTGAACCCACATAGTTGTCCGAAAATGGTACGGTACAGACGTAGCAACATATCGGATATTATATGTTAATTGTACTTCATCGTATTCAACCACAACTTGCCCTAAATCTGAATACTAAACGAAAAACAAAGATAAACTGTATATATAAATGAAATATTTTATTTGCTTACAAATTGTCGTTTCACTGACATTCGAGGACTAAGCTAATAAGCTAAGTAGTGCAATATTGTTTCATTACAAATTCACAATTAAAATTCACTCAAGCAAGAATTTGAAAATTCCAGCAATGCATAATTGGAATTTTGATTGACGTTAAAAAACCCTATTGTTTCATTTAAAATCAAAAGACAGTCTTATCGATGGTCTCTTGTGGAATTGAAATTTTCATTTGAATAAAAAGATCTTTTATTTCATAATACAACCAAACTGTATTATTAATACATGGTACCATTCTGGAATACCGTGTGGTTGCCACGCCGACAGAATCTTTATCTTAAGATGGCGACTGGACAATATAATGGACCATGTACAACTCCCTGAAGGACATGTACAGGAGTCCCAGTTTCACTGGATGACGATGGAAGACCTAAACTCAGAATTACCAGATATCCGATCACAGTAAACGGCTCATTTACATAACTGTAATCCAAATGCTCCGACAAAGCGGCCCCTTATGATGCGGCGCTCGACACGGGTCCCTAGGGTTTCCGTTAATTTGATTATCGTCATATTCCTCTTCTCTGTCTTTTGATGTGCCGCACTTTCTGAATGGCAAAATAGTCTCGATACCATTTGATGAGAAAGGAAACGAGACTTGGCTACTCAGTCTAGAAGATTACGATCGTGGAAGTTACTGAGAATTACGGATAGAGGTAGTAATACCAGAAATCTGTGTACAAAAATACGGCATCGTTTTGACACTGTCTGGTTCGGCAGAAGTCTTGCCATGATTCAGTCGTGATTTTTAAATTGTCATAAAAATATTGTCAGACTATTAGCTGTTAAATTTGATGGTGATTATACTAGGTCTTTATGTGTTTTATAGTAAAACTCTCGGCCATCAAATCTGTCTACAACTTTTATAGATATTTTATTTTCCTGGCTTCCAACATTAATGTAACAATTTCTAATTCCCATTTTTAATAAAACTGAGCTATACATATTTGTACCAAAAATTGATAAGTATAAAAAAAAAAAAAAAAATTAAATTACTGCATGATAATGGATAATTTTAAGAGGTCAGGAGAGTGGATAATGAAATTCTTAAGAATACATATTTATCATATCTGTCTGTACATGTATATATGTACAATGTAACTGCATTTTAAGTTGAGGCACTTAACAATCCAGAATCAATAAAATTTGGACTGATAAGTCGAAATTGCTTCATGATCATCCCATGTGGCCAGGCCCTGTGATCTAGGGGAAACAGTTACAACTTAACTCAAAAGGAGTTGATACATAACGGGCGAAAAATTGTTCCTATTCAATATTTTTCTTAAATTTAATGTATACATCAAAGGGTGATTACATTGTTATAATCTTTATAACTTTTTGAAAAAGTCACTTCACAGAAGATATATAAAATTGTATATATTCATCACATGAATCTGCAAGCCTTTGGCTCCAAATCCAAAAAGTATTGTTGAAGACACCAATAACGGGAAAGAAGACCAGAAAACTGTCTCTTTTGATAACTGTTTTTCATTTAATAATTTTTAAATTTTCAAAAGAACAAATTTCGACTGAAGTCTTTAAAGACTGTTTCATGATCCCTGGTGCCAAACATCTTCGTAAAAGTATTAAATCGTTGAAAAAAAAAGACAAATTTAACAACTGAGACACGAAAAAAAAAAATTGGCAAGAAAATTGATGGAGTTATTGTGTCATGACAATAATTTGTACAAACATTCACATGACTAAGAAATAACTCCACATAATAATTGCTCTAAAAAAAATTTCAACTCATGATTTTTCGTTATGCCATATACGTATAACAATACTTGAATTTACGCAGAATATCGAGGAAACCCTTTCATCTGATCCGCAACTTTTAATGTTTGCTCATCTCCACTTTATATGGTGAGCACCAATATCGCTGGCATTTGATCTGGCTCCCCCGGCCGTTTTGTAAATGCTTTGAAAACAACCAGAGTGAAATTACAGATCATAAGCCTAATCGCGATCAATTTAGCGGGAGTTATTGAAATAAATACCGGCGAATTAGTGGCATTTAGATCCAGCCATTCTGCAGTAATGAAATAATTCCCCTTCCCAACGTATCGTGATCCATCATCCATGAACGGGGCTTTGATGGCCGCTAGCCTCCCTCCCAACTCCTCGTCCTCCGAAACGTCCCTCCCAACAATTATTTATGCATGAGAGCTCGAGTTGTACCACTGGCATTTATATCACAGACCTGTTCCGTTCTCATTTTCCGTATATAGTGTGTCCCTGTTGTCATGTTACACACACGTGAACTTTCCTGGTTGGCATTTGTCCTGAATTTCTCATTATAAATTGTCCTTTGAAACAAATATATTGAGGCATTATTTTGTGGTGGTTATTTTTCCCCTTGTATGATATTATGAATGAACATTGGGTATGAACTTTGTCTCTACTGCACTCATTCTGTTGTACATGCCAGGATCAATTTCTATGGTTACTGACAAAAGCATTTCCCTATGTACACGCCACTAGTAACAATTCATCGTTCATCACAAATACATTCTGACCGTTTCTCCCGAGTGAAACTTACATATGTTACTCGACTAGATTATTCTCATTTTCGGAATTTATTTCCCAGGTGACCCTTCCTTGCATGCTCAGTGAAGGGGCCTTACCAACGGAGGCTTCTAGGCGAAATAAACAGTTCAGGCAAACGACCAAAGTGGGTTGTTTTTTTCAGCTGTCCATACATTTCTAGTCATAATTCAGCCCAAAACCATAATGTATTTAATTCGTTCCCCCCTGAAATTTCAAAATTAACTATTCCAACTTTTTGAATTGGAAGAGTTTAAATGTGCCTTAAGGTATGAATGAGTTAATGGACAGAAAAAACATTACTTCTATCCTATTTTTTCTTTTAAGTTATTATATTGTATAATGTTTATTTTGTAACACCTTTCAACTAAAATGAGGCCTAATAAATCTGTTGTCTATTGATGAATATTGAGAAAAAAAGATTCCCCGCACAAGTCCATTCCCAACCAGGGCTGATTTTCACCGATTTTTTTTCATTTTTTTGTTTCTTTATTAAACTTTTACCAAAATATTTACTTAATTAGCAACTTTACCCAAGATGATTTATTGACAAATAAACTGATTTTTCTTTTTGTCTGATTGATGATCATACCAACTCTGTGTTTCGTAATTATTTTTCATCAATCTAATTCTAACAGTGACGAAACGAATAAATCCAATTCATCTCATCCTTTGCAACAAGTAACTGATTCAAATCCAATTTTTTTCTTTTCAGTTATTTTTTCATTTTTTTTTAGTCCTTTCAATGTAATGCTGTAATCTAGGATGGTCGGGTGGCGCAGTGGAGAGCGTACAAGGCGGTTGGGGTTCAACGTGAAAAGGTATGGGGTTACCTGCCCGACCACACAGGTTTTCGCCGGGTATTCCAGTTTCCTCCATCATTAAGACTCCAAGCGCGCTATTATCCGGGCCAGCAAGAGCGATTAATATAAGTTGTAAAAAGTTGTTTCATAATTGTAGTAAAATAGGTAAAGTTCATATTTAATATAATTCTATTCAACAGCACAATAACCTAATATGAAATTTATTTAACAATTTCAAAACTTTAATTCGTAACATTAGCATTCAACTATCTCCCTTAAGTTGACGGACAATTATTTAAGGATTCATTTGATAGATTTGACAGTATACAATTTTTTTATTCTTAAAACAAATAAAAAGACACTGTTATTACAAACAATGTGTTTTTATCTATAGCTTTCATTTTAAATGTTATTTTGGGAGAAACCATCACGTTACATATTTATTTATGGTAATCAAACCAAAGCCATTCCAGCCAATCAGAACATTTAGCAGATCATGACAAATTAGTCTGCATTTTACTTTAGCAATCACGTCAGTCTGAAACATTCAAGACAAACTTCTATGTATTCGATGGAATTTTCATTTTTTTTCTACTTAAACGTAACATCCCAAAGATGAATTATATTTAAGATATTGTGGTATATACTCGCCAACTCTCCCTATTTGGGAGGGAGACTCCCGATTTTGAACCCTTGAATTCAGTGTTTTCAGTCAGTGAATTTGCTAAACTATTCTTATATTCCAAGTTTGAATTCTAATGATTTCATCTGAAAGAACATCTAACAATACGTCAATTTAACCCTTTCAACCCTATGTAACTCTAGTAGACTCTACCATGCATTGATCCAGATAAGTCCATTATGGTCTACAGTGGTGAAAGGGTTAAAGGGTTATTTTGTCGCTAGGGGGTGTATACACACATTTTATATATGTTTTAACTTTGAGAATGCAGAATGACCCCCATGGAGATTTCAAAAAGTTGACAAGTATGGCCGACTGAGAATGGTGGTATCACTAGGTTTGAGAAGTATGGTTTCGGAGAAAAATAATTGGGTTTACCGCGGATCTGAGTCTGGTTGACAATCATTGTTTGTACTGTAGTTGAACTTCTACGGAGCCACACACAAATTACACCTTCATGGGATATTGTAACCTCTGACCCATAAAGTGTCATAGAATTGTATGTTGGACATTTGGGTGTTAAAATTCACATAACGTAGTTGAAATTTCACAGACGTATGGTGTTGATGGTTTGGAATATTAACATGTAAGATTTTTCTAAAAAGAAAAACCGCATTTACTACATAAATAGGTTCTGGACATTGTATTTGCTAAATGCAGATAAGAAAGTTGACTGATATATAATGAAATTTGATGTCTGGGCAGTTTTCGATAGAAATGATCTTCACCAGAATCGATTCAAAACTTCTACTTTTTGGCTGTGAACGCGAGATGATAATGTTCACGAATCTAAAATGTCTTTCGAATGGCTTGGTCTGTTAATGTATTTTTTTGAAAAAAATCCAATATCCACATTTCTTGTACAGTTTCAATCGTGATCACAGCCAATACAGGGAAACGAGCACTGCCAACCGGGCTGAATGGCAGAGAGCGGCTCCGCAGTGAAGGGGAAAATCATTTTTGATTGCTGCATCATAAATCGGTGGCAAAATGGACCCCGATTAAGAAATGTACGTCGATCCTGGGACAACGATACAAACATTTGTATCCCACGAGTATCACTAGCCATTTTTTTCCATACAGACGTTCGATCGAGTTACCACCCCTATGTAATTAGAATTGGCTCCATCTTCCATTGATCTCGGCCAATCCAACACGGTTTACAGGGGTGAGAGGCTAACTCAGTTGTCGGTGCCTCGCCTAATTTACTGGTATTATACATCGAGAGAGAGACAGCATCCATCATTATGATTTGGTGATCAAAATTCATTGCCTCAATGTCGTCTTTCAATTCGGTTCTGACATCTTGTTCGACACAATCGCGATGCGAGACGTCTTGACGTTGTTACTAGGTTTTCTCACTGTCATGAGCATTTTTGAATGAAGATTTTCTCATTTTTAATCTTCAACATATTTCATCCGTTCAGCTACCATTGTTAAGAACAGTGAAAGTTTAAACATAAAGTGTTGGCACACTTCAAAATATTTATTTTTCATCTGCTTTCCAAAAAGTGAAAATGAAATAAAGATTTTATTTTATTCAACACCATTTTCATGCATGAAGACAATTTTCTTTTTTAACACTACTTTGCTTTACATATGAACTTGTTACATCATGAAATGAAGTTCAAGAAATTCATTAACCCATTCACCCCTAAAGTCACATTTGAACCTTACCAAATCAATGACTGGGCAAGTCCAGTTTAAATATGTAGGGGTGAAAGAGTTAAGGACCTCAGCATTTGGTAAACTAGCTAGTTTATTCAATCTTCATTAACCAATTCCCCCTAAAGTCACATTTGAACCTTACCAAATCAAGGACTTGGCAAGTCCAGTGTAAATATGTACCAGTGAATGACTTCAGGGATTTCTCAAAATTATCCTTACAGTTAATATGAGAGGATGAATATTATAAAAGCTATTTAATTCGTAAGAATTTCAATTCAAGCCAATCAGAGTAACAGTGACATCCCTGTTAACTTCCTGAGTGTTTTTCTGAGAAGGAAATTGACAAAACAGGACACTTGAAATTTCATTTGATAGGATAACAAAATCCTCTAAATATGCTAAGGCCAATAAGATGAAATATATGTGTATACATTTCCTACACCTACCCCAGTCTAATTTCCACCAATTTTTTTATAAGGCCCAATGAAAATAATAGTTTGTTTCTTGTTCCATCTGTTAAAATTGTTAAGTTTAGTAGTGAATATTTTTGTTTTATGGCATATTTTTTCATAAGAAGTATCTTGATTTTCACATTGCTTGTCTAAAATTGACTTAAAAACATTAGGGAATAGCTGTCAAAAATTTGGGGCGACAGGGAAACCAGAAACGCACCATATATATATTTTTTGACAAAATATAACTCTCTTTGAGAGCCCAATAGGGGAAACACAACAAATATTTTGTTTGGCCTAAGTTAGTTTCGATGACATTTTTGATTTGATTATTCACTTAATTCATATACCAATCTTACATACTGATTATATAATTATACCAAAATTAATCATTAATGGGTCTATTCCGTCTTTGCGTATTGCAGAGTTATCTTCTCTTGTGAACAGGTATTGATTGTTACGTCATTGGTTTGTGT
>JAUMHH010195512.1:0-13777 GCA_032359455.1 Chlamys rubida | reverse complement strand
TAAAAACACAGGTAAATACAGGTAAATAATGCCCATACTACTTAGAAACAGACTATAATCCTTCTAACAACATTCCTTCCCCCATGTTATTTTAAAAAGTGGGGGAACTGAGAACATTAGGTTACCTGTGCGTTTCTCTTCAAATAATGAGACGTCCGTAACACTATGACACGACGGGGTATGATTGGTTACATGGACATCATTAACACATGAGACGCCTTCTTGTCTTCGGGAAATTATTTGGACGACAAAAAGCATTTAAATCAATTCAGCACCGTTATGGTCGCATTTTGTGAATTGCATTGTGAAATATACAATTACTGTTGCTGTACGGGCTCCTTATTTCATATAGTTCTTCGAACCATGAATTACAAAATAATTGTGTTACAAATGTCCATGTAATTGCGTTTTTTCGAATCAAATGCAATTATGTACCAAATCTAACGGTCACAGGTATTGATATACATCCAGTACCTTACTAACGTAACTTGTATACGCGTTGTTGATTGAATTTCACACTTTAATTTGATATATAATGAAGCAATGACAGAACAATATTTTAGATATTTCACAATAACTGCTATATCTATCCATCTTACCGTTTATATGTACCAATCATATGACACTGTGCACAGAGTACAGAAGGCCAATTATATATATATATGATTTTAAATTTCATATCTTATATCAGGGCAAATTTATAACAAAGAGGAATTAAGGTTATTTGTCAATGGATAATCCTTAGAGATCGGTATGACGTCATTTCACTTGCACTTACAGCATTGTCTATAAAGTTGGTCAAGGTTTGTCATAAATGGTCATAAGTCAATCAGATGATTACTTGCAATCAGCAGTACTTTTCGTTTTCACATCTTAAGGCTCAAAGTAAGCCAAAGGTCAATATTCAGGTCACCAAGCGTCAGCGATCAATTTGTTTATTAACATCTAGTAAGATGATACCGGTTTTGTTTGCACATTTTATACCAAAGGACAATCATTATTATGTACCTTTTCTTGTATGGGTCACCAATGCACCATGTAAAAAATATCCATATGAAATACTTCTCATTAATTTAATAAATAGTCAACATACATGTATCCATGTATCCCCTCTAACTGGAGATTTTAAATACCCTGTGACATTAACGGGTGACCACGTTTATTAGTTACACCGAGTGCCACAGAGGACACCACTGGTGTTGCATGTGTTCAATATGCATAAATTTAAGTCTGTTCTTTTTAGGCATTTAACTGACCTTTTTAACGTTAATTATAAGGGTAAGCGCATGCGCCTAGTCGTTTTTTTCCATGGGCAAATTAGCTCACATAAGCATTATCTACAGGGAGTTTGGTCCCCACGCAATAATGAGACAAGAACATTTGGACCTGTAGATTCTAATTTGGGATATTCGTAAATACAGGTAAGGTTATCGGCTTCAACTTATTACGGAAGGTCATAAGGAAAGGAATTAAATGGTGAAAACTCGAATGCAATAATTAATAAATTAAGATTTATATAATTAATCAGTCTTCCTAAATATTTAGATAAATAAAGGGGGGGGGGGGAGAGTTCGCACACTTTACATGTTAGAATAGCCCTCCAATTGTTTTAATTAATAACTAAAGGGGTTATACGCACCTGCCCTTTGTGTACCAACAGTTGTTACATTCCCGATGAGTCCTAGAAGGACGAAACAGCTTTATGTTATTATTTTTTGACATTTTGTATCTATTACCAAATTTCAGTTGTGCAATCACCTTCCAGTATGTACAATTTGTATGTGTGTTGTGTTAATCTTGCACTATTTAAGGTCGCACGTTGAATCGCTTATTATTTATCAATCAGTTTGACAAATTGTTTTTATCTGAGCACCTAACAACAATGTTACATTATACCAAATGTCAAAGTGAAAGTAACCGAACTTCATACGTCTAATTGGTCACATGATATCGGAAATAGTTGCATTATAATGAAAAAAGCCTCAAATAATTTTAGTTAATCCCTGCAACTTGTATTGTATTTTAAAAAAGGCATATAAGTTGGTTTCACATCTGGAATTTGATTTGTTTACCACTTAAGTTACCCTGGTCGTGCAAACAATACTTTGGCCTGATGCATTATTAATTAATCTCTTTAAGATATCCGTCAAAGTATCTATTAATATTTTGTTAAGCTATTAGTTTCAAACTGTAGAGGTACAAAAGTTGTGCTGAAATACCAGTGAAATACTTGCCTTTCTCTGCAGGTGCCTTTTTTTATTCGGAACTCCCCTTTATCAGTCTCTTCTACCATCAAAGTAGAGAATATTTTTCTATCCAAACGCCCATCGGTTTCCGGTTTTAAAAGCCATTTCTCACTAATATAGTAAAAAAAGGGGTACCTCAGGGACTTTTGTTGTATCATATGCAGGTATTTACTATTTTTTATTTTGTATTTTAAACAGATGTCGGAATAATATTTCAATTCATTTTTACAGACAAGCGTCAAAAATGTTCTGAGTTATGGTATTTTTAAATTTATGTCATACATGTATTACTTGTATTGATCTTATGAAAACAAATTTCATTGATACGATGTAGCCCAAGGTTAGAGCTTACCTTACATCGAGATATTGGACACAGGTTCCTTTCAAAACTCTCTTTCTATAACGTAATTATAATTTTAGACATATGAAATTAAACTGATATAATTGTACGAGATCTTAATAATACATTCTTCACATCCTCTATCACCTTCAATGTATATTAATGTGTGTTTAAACTGCTCACATGTTATTATACTCTCAGAATTATAACACAATAAGAAAGGGAGTGTTATAAAAGGTATGCTAGATTGCCTAGAGTGCTTGGAGGCACGGCAGTCAGTGTTAGGACGCCGGACTCGTGACCGAAGGGTTGCGAGTTCGAGTCACGTCACGGCACTGTGTTGTATCTTTGAAAAAGATAATTTACCCCGTTAGTGTCAGTCTACTCAGCTGTAAATGAGTACTTGTTTGGGCAGTGCTAAAATTGTTGAATGCTAGCTGTTAGCGCCAAAATGGCAGCAACGGCTGTATGCTCCCCAGGGAGTTGAGAAAGGTATTGGCTGGTTGTAAAGCCCTCATAACCATGGATAATATTTGCTTCAAGCCGACCTACAAACTAGGTTATGATATTGCGGTATATCCGAACCTTGAATTATTATTATAAATACATATATTTACAAAAACTGGTTTAATATTTAGGGACATCTAACGTTACAGCCTAACAATCAAACGTAGTCCCTTTCACACTCGTTGTTGATCAATTTGAAACCACGTAGGACACCAGCTGACAATGTCTAGATAATGTTTATATATATGCTATTTGTAGTATACGTTCTCAGGCAGACACAAATGACATTTTAGGTCATTTATATTGTAAAATAAGTACACCGATTTGTTAAATGTATATTGTCATACATATATTACCGCACGCCTTCTTAACGTTTTCGCTGACGAGTGTTATATATGTTGTATACACTCAATTACAATTCTGTACAATATACCTCGGAGTTAAAGTCCAAGTGGTTGTTTTAAGGGGTTTTTTGTTCAGAAACATTAAAGAGGCAATTTGCAAATATTTTTCGAGCTTTTAGTATTACTCCTAAAACTCTTAGGAGTTACCTTTATTGATTGTACTGTAAAATAGAATAAAATTATCTCTTCCAAACGTCTCTCCTGCTAATAGAAAAATAACCTATTGAACAATGTATTTATGGGTGCCGTTATTAACCGTTGTTTGTGAGGATACGTATCCAATATAAAAACTCATATACCTTACCTCGTATTACTGAACGTTACATTATCGGACTAGTAAAATACGACAAAGTGTTTGAAACATACCACTGCCATAGCCTTCAACATACCCAGACACACAAGGATTAGATCTAGGTAGACTGTAAAACAATACAAAGGTGTGACTTCTATTGTAAAACATAGACAGACACACAAGGATTGGATCTAGGTAGACTGTAAAATAATACAAAAGTGTGACTTCTATTGTAAAACTTCAACTGTTCAAAACATGATCTCGTTTAAAGATAAAATGACAATTGTATCTTAAGATTGGATCTAGAACAACAATACAATTATGTCACTTCTGTTTTAAAACTTCAACTGTCCAAAACATAATCACATCTTAAGATAAATGCCAAACATTTTTTTTTATTTCAGCTTAGACTAGTCAAGTCAATCGTTATGTGAGGACAGGAAACACTGCCGCCGAGTCAGGTATTGGAGTAGCAATATTATCTAAGCAATCATCAATTTTCAACAGTTAATATATCATAAAACAGCTAATAGAGTACCAGTTCTGTTGTTACTGAAGTTGATTAATTTATATTTCTTAAACATGTACTATTGAGTATATTACAATGTCAGTTAAACACGTACTATTGAGTATATCACCATGTCATTGATTTTTGTCGCACTTCGCTTGCTCTTTAACTGGTTTTATATTAGATATAAAATATAAAAGTTACGAAAACAAACCATCACATCATCGGTCAAGCATCAGTTTTGTTCCTTTTTTTTTACTCAACATTACATTATCTTTGAATGATACAATAACATTAATGTATACTCCATGTTTTATCTCAGCTATGCCCATCACAGGTCCAACATATACTGCCCCACCTCCCACACTTGCAGCTTTCCTTGTGGGAGATGCCATTGGATTTGTACCAAAACCATGGCCGCGAGCCAAGTTCAAAGAAGCGCTGGCCGATACTCTTCACGTGTTTGGAGGTATTTTACAGGTTTACTATCACTATAAAACTAGCAAAACTACAAAACTAGCAAAACTAAAACTATTTGATAAGAAAGTGAAGGTATATCGGCAAAACGAATAGTGTACGTTAAAAGAGGATTTTCCATTATTTATATCAATTCAAGCATTTTTATCATGGTAAACCTTTTGTTATGATACAAAAAAGCAGAATACAGATACAACCTGTAGTACGATTTAGGGAGATCTTATTGTGTTTGGTACTCTTCCAACTGCAACTGCTATCACGACGGTTTTAAGATGCACTAGAGCAGTGCTATTCTCCAGGAGACGGACGAGTTCAATATAAAAAAGGGTGAAACTGCGTGCTTTCAGCTAAATATCATACATGCGGAAATAATTGTAGAAGTCAGTGAAATGTTATTTGATCCAACCAACCACATGCATAGCATAACGGATGGCACAAATTGTTCAAATCAGTTATCATTTATCTTTGATATTCACTATTTAAAGCGAGGCATTAATGAAAGTTTCAATAATGTATCTTTTTTATCATGACCGTATTTTTAATTGATCTTATCCCTAGATCCCTGGGTGATATGCGAGTGTAAAGAACCGCCAGCACTTCACCAGTGTCAGGAAAATGCGGACGAACAGAGTTGGTTAGCTGTCACTAAAATGGCCATGGAAGTCAGGAATGAATTTAATGAAATGCGAAATAGCAAGCATAAATGGGAACCATGTAAAGCATGCAACGAAATGATAAATGAGAGCATTGTAGAGTCAAGGAAATGGGAAAATGCCAAAACAGAAGACGACCACAACACGTTTTGCCTGATAGGAATCACTGTAAGCATATATCAGCAATTTGTCATATGTATTTAATCAAGGTCGAGGAATTCTCTGTAGGGATTATTTGATCTCTGGAGAGGAAAGAGAGAGATTACTAAAATGTCAAAAACCATAATTTTAACTAAAAATCGCAAAAACATGGCAAAATATGCACAAAAGAGATATTTACATGTCATCACATCTCAAAGCGAGAAATTGTGAAAACCAAACAGCAGGAATCTTTATTGAATAAGTCAAACAAGTACTGTACAAAAATCGCCAGAGGACTAAGCTCCGTTTCCCATCATAAAACATTGGAATCTTGGTCTCAAACAATTATTAACGCAATATCATTATATTATTTGAGTCTAACGTGTACCAGATATCATATTATTTAACCGCACAAGTACACAAACTTGTTTTAATGTCGTAAGCAATGATACATCACGTGTAAAGCGCTAAAGTCATACCAGCGAAAAAAAATCTGACATTTGTTAGTGTACGGATTGTTCCACCTTCAGTTACTCATTGGTTTTAATAAATGAAAGAATGAATAAATATGTTTTATTTTTTAGGAGGAAGAAAAGATGCCAGAGGTACTGTCGGAAAAAAGGATACTACCTGACAGGTTTAAGCAAGTGCTTAAAAAAATGAAAGAGAAAAAGCGTGAAACAGTACACGACACAATGTTATACTTAGAAGAAGAACTGTCTCAAACTATGACTACGTCATTGAAATTGAACGACAATGTAGGAAAGGAATTTAGTAAGTATACAAAGCTATGTTATCCATATCACAATAGTCAGTGATGTCTTTAAAACATCGAGCGAAGAACAATATGGCATTAACAGTTTGCTTTTCTGTTCAATATTCTGTAATGCGTTAGAGAATAAGACAACAATCAACTTTAAACCTAATAATGTTCACCCTTAACTGGAGCGGCTACCAGCTACTAAGAGACATACCTGATGTTATTTCACCTTTTTCTACCTCTCTGTCAAATAGATTTGTAACATTTGCATCACCTTTTTCTGCCTCTCTGTCAAATAAACTTGTGACATTTGCAAATGCTTATTAGGCGCATAATAAACTGCAGTAAGAGTTTATCACAAATGAATTAAAGTGAGGGTTTTGTTTTTGTTTTTGTAATTGTATATGTTTTGAAAGTCTGTGGGTTTCAATAACGGTCTTCGAAAATTCAAGTATAATTGCACGAAGAGAGCTACAAGAACCCGTAATGATTAGTACACATATTCAAAAACCAAAAACATTATACTGATTATTCTTGATCTTACTTTGTCTTGTTGGTTGATTGATTTTATAAACAGTCATCTACCTGACTGCCACTCTATATAAAATTCTTGTCTGTGGACATGAACAGGTCTGTGTTACAATCAAGAACATGTAAACTAACTAAAGTTAATGCAGTTATCTACTCAGCTGCATATACATATCCATACATGTATCCATACATGTATACTGGAGTATCAGATACGGAAATTTTTTAATTTCTGTTATAATTATTCTTGTTAGACCTACGGAGGGTAAAAATGAACATTCTAAACGTTGTCTCAAAATGCTTATAATATTGAGAAAAATATAAGGAAACACACGTGTCTTTTGTTTACAATTACGTCTGTTTTCAATTTTAATTTACATGTATCTGGTATCAGGAACTAAATACATAGGACCAACATTTTCACAGAATTTACTCGATACAGTATATAGTATGCTCGTCCGTAAATTCTCAATACACTGTTTAACATACAATATCGGAGTTTCTAGAATAGTTATTGTATATCTATGATTCTATAATGTTTATTTCCCGCTTGTCCTGAACAGTGTTAGGATCCTTTTTTTCCCGCCCTAAATATTCTCCTTTGCACACTTTACTATTGTTGGTACCACTAAATGACAGTCAGCTGTACCCCACTGCAATAGGGATTGTGATATTTTGTGTCTATAAGTCTCTTCTCATTATTTATTCCAATGCTCTCAGAAATGAAAATACCAACCATTGTTGTGGTGGTTGAGGGTGACCTTGACACAATTAACCACGTGGCCAGAGCTGTAGAGAAAAACATTCCAGTACTGTTGGTGCGGGGATCTGGAATGGCCGCGGACCTGATTGGATACTGTTTGGAGTAAGATTTGCTACCTGTTCTAAATACGTGTATATAAATTGTATGTTAAAAGGTGAAGGATGAGTAGCAAAGCCTTTTTTCTAAGATGTTAATTATGTTATTCTGTGACTGTAAACACGCAAAACTTGTTTATTGGTCAATGGATACCAATTACATATGGTTATATGCGTCACACAATGACTATCTTAGTTTAAGAATATTCCCCCCATTTTCATTGAAAGTATGGAAAAGTATCCGGTATTTGAAATGTTCTTTTCCCTCTTTATGATATTAAATGTTCAACTTTATAAAAAGAGTGTCTTGAAGGGACGACTGCAGACTTGCTTAAAGTTAAAATATACTATTAAAGTAACCTTGGATATGTATCAGTTTCTTCCACGTTTAATCTGTGTAAACTACATCCAAACATAGAAATATGCCTTTTGCATCTAACGGTATACTCGTTTATCTGAAAGTCAACTAGCTTTACATACATGTAGCTATATGAATTAGTTTCAAAATCTATCTCAATCTATATATTTTTTTCATTCGTATTTGATAGAGAGGATGACGTTCTAGAGACGCGTGCACCCTTGCTGTTTGGGACATGTTTCTCCAAGGAAGACTTCGAAAAGCTGGAAGAAAATGTTAAGACTATTAAGAAAAATAGAAGCAAAGTAAGTTCAACCACATTTCCTGGTTTGAGAGGCTAAAATTGTATCATCATGCTACAAAAACAAAATCTAAATTTTACGAAAGCCTTAAAGGGTCAACATTTGAACCGAAATTAAATTTAAAATTCCGTTATTACGGGATAAAAGCGTAATCACGCCTTCCAAAAGTCGTAATTACGCGAATAAAGGCGTAATAACACCAAAAAAGTTGTTATCACGCCTTTGTTACGGTATATAATGGCGGTCAATGTATATGCACAGAGATGAATATAGACAAGCTTGTTATGATGTATCATAATATGGGTCTTAAGGATGTACACCTCTGAGAAGTACAAAAGAAAATTCTGTATCAAACTTTTTTTCTTATACAATGTATGCATATTTGGAAAAAAAGAGTTAATGGCATAGTAGAAAATGCAAAAAAAAAGCATATGTTCGTGTTTTCGTTTTTGTGCTACGATCGGTCAAAGATACCAAATTAACATAATATGTGCTTTTAGGTGAATATTTGGTTTTGACTATTCGCAGAACAAATTCATGCAATATCTTCCAAGTGTTGTTATCAGGTAAAAATAGTGTTTTGTTTAGAATTATGAAAGTAAAATTTCTTTTTCTTTTAACTCAGAAAAGCAATTCCAGTTACCCCTACCCCTTCTTTCTAAATGCAAAATTACACATTTTTCACCACTTTTGCAGATTTAGCGCTTGATATAAAACGTTCTGCTATCAATTGTTTTTAATATTTACTGAATCAAAAGGAAATATTTTTCTCTTTCTAAAACAGCCACAAAAATGGGGGTCCGTTTGGTGCTTTTTTGTCCCAATATTATTTGTATTTTCCCCCCTTTTCGGGATCTGAAATCAAAAGCGCTTCAGTTACACTAATTAATGTCCAAAATACCAATAATGTATAATTTTCCACATTACTGCATATTATTTTCATCATATGGAACTTTACTTGCTATAATAAAAAATGGCTACATAATGACAATTTAAAGTGATTAATCTAGTGTCAACAAAGGTTAAATTTACACTTTTTTCAAAATTGCCGCCGAATTGTTTTTTTTTTAGATTATTGTAAAAACAGTTCTACAAACAACAGGCATCTAGTTTTTTGACACAGTTGTCAGATGCGTGTTTGCTATTAAAATGGATAATAATTTGTTAAATATTACAAAAACCTGTTGAACAAGATCGAAATGAGATTTGAACGTGATTTAAACCTCAGAAGAGTACATCCGTAATCAGCAAGACATACCTAATTGCATGAAAATATTATCAGCAAATCAATGAAAACTCAGGCGTATGAACGTAAAAAAAGGTTATTCAGATATCATCGAAAGTGGCTTTATTTGTACAGAAGGAACTTGAATCATCAGATAAATTGCATGAATACCGGTTTATGCATTTAGGATGCGTTCAGTCAGGATTAAATATGCCGAGGGACACCAGTGTATTTATACCTTTAAAAAGGCATTATAACGACCAATAAAAGGCATTAATATGCCATTTTTATCCGTTATTGTGACTTGTTTATGCGTTATAACGACTTTTAAAATGCGTTATTACGACTTAATTCTCGTTATTACGACTTTTAAAAAGGCAAAAATACGCCTTTATTCGCTCGCGTTAATACGACCTTTGAAAGGCATCATTACGCCTTTCTTTGCGCAATAACGCGATTTTTTTGACACTGTATTTACCGTTCAAAAGTTGACCCTTCTAGGCTTTCGTAACAATTCTTAGTCGTTTGTAATCACACCCCTTTTATCGATGGTTAAAAACGTTTACACTAAACATCCTTAATGACTTAATCCAACAAAAAACTTTAAAAAAAAGTATCTTTAAAAGAAAGTTTAAAAAATTGTGTTTACTATTAAAAATTAGTTGTATGGAAAGATAAATGTATTGAGAACTGTGCCGCGGTTTCTGTTTTGATGCTTTGAAATAATCTTTTCATAGATCAAAATTGATAAGGTTGTACTAGCAAAGGTCTCAAATGTACATTTGGCAATGTTAAAAATGACAACAGAACTCTATAAACATGTTGGAAAAATGAAAAGTTCCCAGGTGTAAATAAATGTCATACTCCAATTTTTCTTGCAACAAAATGTGCAAATCATGAACCTAGGGGAATCTTGACGGAGTAGTTGCTATCTGGTTTTGACATATTTACAAACATTTGTAAATAAATAAATAAACTGTATTTTTAAAACAAGTTCAACTTCGGAAACATATCATTAAGGGAGCTAATAATAATCAAACACGGAGAGACGGAATCCTTCCTTGAACAGACTGTATGTATCCTCATATTTGTTATCTTACTCTAGCTCACTGAATTTAATATATTGACTGAGAGTGTGACGTCCTTGAAAGACAAAGTGACAGAGAGTATAATTCGAAGATGGGCCATGGCTCATGTTAAGGAAGGGGAACGGGCTGCCACCCTCGCTACCACCTCCGCTGAGTATCAACCAGAAACAAGTCATCTTGCCCTGTCAAATGGTGATTATCATATCTTGTTTAATTAATTGTTCGTGGTTTTCTTTAATGAACATGAATAGTATGAAAACGCTTTGGCATCAAGAGTGGATATATGCCCTAACTATCATTCTGGTATTTTGTTTTACTGTTAGATGTTTTTCGAGCTGAATTATTTATTTGCAAAGTACCACATGAAATGTCCCGTTTTCTACGAGGGCCATTCAATAAATAACCGGCCTAGACCATCCATCGAGAAAAGAGTAGATTTTTTTGCGTCTTTTTAGCGTCATCCAATATTAGTACACCATGTATTTTTGACACTCATCTGCAGGTGTACCATTACCATCAACGTACACTGCTGATCCCAAGAAACAGCCTCAACGAAGAGTTAGTAAGATTTGGCCAATGTTGTCGATATCTGATGAGGCTGTCCGCCCTAAATCAAGCAGACCATATCAGACACAATCTTCGAATTCGTCCACCAATGGTAACAAAGAGCATACATGTGTACCAAACGATGGAAATGGAACCGTAAAACCTTCACCTCTGGCAATATACATGCTCTACCAGATACTACAAACTAACCAAACACTTGTCACTGGCGACAACGTGGTAAGTACATATTTTTCTCTCCCATACATAGATGTGTAGGAAAGATCTATACCATGTAATGTAGCGGTAGTGAATGGTTTAGAATACCATCATTGTCTGAGGGTACACTTGTGATGTCACGATGGAAAGAATTGCGTTGTATATTGATTAATGTAATGATATCTTATTTTACCTAAGACCGCCGTCAAGAATACAAATGAGTAGAGCTGAAGAGAGAGGTATGGTGCATGTGGAGCTTTAAGCAGCTCTTAGTGTTAACAAGTGCTTTATCTTCAATATTAAAATTAATTAATGATAATATTGTTAAAAGGGTGTTCAAAATGATACTCCTGTTTACATTATTGATTTCTCTACTAAATAGAAAACGTTTGATTCTTTTAGGAAGGACGAGCAAGCGACCGCACTTCAAACGATGCACTTCTGCAGGTAAGACATAGAGGCGGTCCGTATTTTGAACTGCCCATCCAAGAACTACAAGAAACTAATTAAGATATTTGCATATACTTTATTTAATGTATGTGAGACGTTTTCGACAAGCTGGAATGTTCTTCTTGCTCTGCCATGTACTAGTGAGGTTTTTTATTTTACAAATGTGAGCTTAAATATTGTGTTGTACGTTATTGAGATTCTGAGTGAACAATTGCGGTTGATATATTTTAAGGAATGACCTGTTGTTTATAAATACGATTTCATATTTCACGTACTAAAATTGTTTTGAAACGACCCTAATCGACAAGATATACGGCCATACACAAATACGTACTGTACACACAGGTAAAATATCAACAAAGTAGCCTTACCTGCTACATGTCAAATACCAGGTAATGGGTCCTTTTTTCAGTATCGCTAGTCAACCATGAAGGAGGTGTAAAATGTCCACACAAAGCGTGATGGACACAATTAGAAAGATCCAATTGTGTTTTCATAACTGTCAAATCATTGATGAACTCTAATCGGCAATCAACGCCATGCAATTCACCACGTACGCATTCTAGTCCTGTACCTGACTGTAGTCAAATGTTACATGCATTGACGATGTGCGGGCGGTATGCGCACGATGTATGTTCGTTGTACGGGAGGTATATTTGGTGCGTTGTGCGATCACACAACTGTATATCGTGTTCATAACGAAATATTTTGAAAACTACTACAAAGAAGTGGAAGAACGGTTTGCGGAGGAATGAATGTGATTCGGTGACGCTGTTAATATGTTACGTTGATAAAACATTTACGTTATCTCAGATTCTCAAGGTTTCAGGGCTAAATGGTTTTTTTCTGATTATACTAATAGTTGATACATCAACATGTAGTATTAAAATGATGGTTTGATAATAATGTATGTGGACATCTTAAACAATTATATAAAGGAAAATGTCATTAACTCCTGCATGTACATCTCTTATATCCGAATTATGTGAAGGGCAAATAAAATAACCCTTCGAAATGGACCGTTAATTATTAGTGAAAAAAGGGACATTTTATTTTTATTTTTGATGTTGGTAACTCATATTTATCTTTTCAGTCTGGCCGAAGTCTCCTGCGATATGCGCTTCAGGAAAACCTGTACGACATCACTGAACTCTTGGTTGATAAAGGAGTATCACTACAATGGTCAGAGGGTGATACATGTAGAAGTTTCGAT
This sequence comes from Chlamys rubida, assembly GCA_032359455.1. Lineage (NCBI taxonomy): Eukaryota > Metazoa > Mollusca > Bivalvia > Pectinida > Pectinidae > Chlamys > Chlamys rubida. Next base: position 665 of record JAUMHH010195512.1, on the reverse strand, counting down.
AAAACTGGAAGAAATACAGATGGAATGTCTCTATATGAAGAGGTAAAGTTTATTTTCTGTTATTTATGTACTAAAATGAAGATTTTCATATACCTTTATAATACCATTATTTATTATAACGGTTTATTGGTTAAAAAATTACATAATATAAACATAGATTCAAAGTGTTTAATTTAGCTTGACATTAATTCCATTACTATTTTAGTAGGTTTGGCATTATTTGGTCAAGGCTTTGTATTGTTGTCGACCGCCGAGTAAATGGCTGGCTCCAACAATGTAAATTCTTTCATTTAGGCACAATACACACAGATCAACACAGTTCTTGTCACAGAAATTAGATAAGACCCTGTAAACAGCGGCCACTTTGCTAAGTGCACTTTACCCCGGCAACGGCGGTAAAAAAACCTATGTATACATAAACTGAACTCAATGTGATGCCACTCAGCGCCTATTGATCACGTCCTGACGGTACAGTTGTGGGATCGCACAACGTTACACGATGTGCGGTGTGCGCACAATGTGTGGACGGTGTGTGAACGATGTGTGCACGATGTGCGAACGATAAAAAGTTGAAAGATCATTGCTTGCGCACATTTGTGTGCACGATGGACGAACGTTGTGCGATAACAATCGTGGTTGGTGTAAATTGAGGAATGCCTTAACAA
>JAUMHH010195501.1:0-13779 GCA_032359455.1 Chlamys rubida | reverse complement strand
GCTATACAGCTTATGGTTTACAAATATTTTCTAGTTAAAACTATCTCTCCAGTGTGTATCGGTATAATAAAACGGTTGAAATATGGGGTTGAGGGATAATAGACCTGGTCTCGGGACACCAGAAACTTGCTATATCCATCAACCCCATACTTTAACTGTATAATAAATCAAATTTATTATTATTATGTTTGCATTTCTGTTGCCACTAGATTTCCCCGGCAGGTTCTTCATCTTCTTCAATGTCCAGTGATGACTTTGACAACTACAGAGGCGAAGATGATATTGACTCACTTCTACTGGTGCCCGCCCAGCACCAGTCGGAGGGCAGTCTGAAGGACCAGCGTACACCCCAGCCCTCAAACGATGACTTCAAGGTCGGGTTTTATATTGGGGACAGAGCAACTTCTCCCATTGACGAGCTGGACAAACAGAAGAAAGAAGAAACAACAGTGAAGGCAGCCTCTCCAAATAAAATATTTTATGTCGGAGATTATGCTGACGAACCACTGTTGTCGCCGCCAGCGACTCATGACCGACGCCAAAGTGATTATGGAATTTCCTATGAAGAGCCAAAGCACAGCGTCAAGTTTTCTATTGGTAAGATTTAATTAATTCATATTATTTTGTAATTAAGTCCTTTTGTGAAAACATAATCAATGCAGCATCTTAATTTAGATATTTAGGAAAGGGTTATACTTCTGTAAATTTGCTTGTTTGTATCACATATGACATTAAAATTAAAACACTTCATTGATATCTTGGCTCTAGTCAGAAACACATCTGATATGATAAATGTATTTGTTGTGTAATCAGGTATTATATATTACTAAGGAGGCTACACTCATTCGCAATAGACCAGCAGAATCCGATGAAAATGTAACATGATGGTTATGCAACAATGTGATGGTTTTATAAAGACCTAAGCTTTCCAAATTGTCAATTTCTGTGTATTCCATTGTTTTGGGATGTGTAGCATTGTTTAAAACAAAAAGCTAGAAATTTGTATTTTTTGAACGTAATAAACATTCATATGTATATATACTTATACAGGACTTGTGCATGGTTGACCTTCCTGGTATTTCTAATTTCTGCACTGTTAAATGGCAATTTGTTGTCAAAACAGCAAAATGCTAGATCAGACTCACATTTAAAACAACTATTTGTGTAAAAATGTCCATTTATAGTATTAATTCTATTTCTCACATAATGTACTGTGTTATCCAGTGAATATACCCATGTCTCATTTTTTTGCGTATTTACCCATGTAATATGACCTATCAGCCCTGTGATTGTTTGTAAATTTCAATTGGTTCACAATTGTGACGTCACACCTAGGACAAGTACATGACATCACAGACTTGCGTATTGGAGTCAAAATAGCAGCTTTTTACATTTAAAGGTTGCATGAAAATTGTCGTTTTACACGAATAAATGCCACAAATCTTGATTATGTGATTAAAAGGATCTTACACTCATTTTCTTAAATTACAAGTGATAATGTGTTACAGGGGCAGAGGACAGCACTCCTACACTGAAAAGTGATACCTCTTTGGACAGTCAAGGGGACGGAACAAACCAACCACTTCATGCCTCTAGCAGGTATGTTTAAAGGTCAATGATGTCAAGGTCATAGGTCATCAAGGTTGAACTGAATTTTCTGAATTTTGAAATTTAGTATGCAATGTCATGTAAAATTATAAAGCGAAAATTACTTTTACATATTTATCATTTTCTTTTTAATAGTTGTCATCATTTCTCGTTACAATTTCCCATCATTTGTCATCATGTTCATTGCTCGTCATCATTTCCCATAGAAAATGTCGTCATTTAATTGTCATCAGTTTCTTTCATTTCCTATCAGTCGTCATCTTTAAAATAACATTTTTGTCACATGATAGATCTGAGCCACGGATCCAAAAACATCGTCACAAACACCACAATCATGATCCTTTCAAACACGAAGACCTGTTGCTACGACGACAGATCGGGAGCGAAGTTAAGATGGAGGACTACCTCAAACATGTTCCCACAGAAACAGAGGAAGCCATTTTACTTCAAAAGGCTGATTTGGATGACATGACCAGTATGTATACACAAATATTTCACTGATGTCAGACTACAGTCCTCCATATATTACCGAAGACTAACTTAGACAGACTATGCTGCATAAAAAATGTTGGGACCATTACAAAATTACTATCATGAAGTGTTCATCAAATAAATTTTGTTCTTTACAAAAGCAATTTACAGATAAATTAAATTCGTGATTTCATTTCTTTATAAGCTATGGTGCAGGGTCGAACAACACAGCATCAAGGGTCATCATCTATATGTGACCCCTGAAGTGGTGTTGACAGACTTTATGACATAGTGTATTGTAGAAATACAGAATGAAGAAGAACAATTTATCTTTGATAGTAGAAGGACTATAGAAAGATGTAAATCTGTATTCAATTTAGTCAAGAGTTTGAACCGTTTACAGTAAAAGCACTTGTTATTAGATTGCATTGACCTGAACCCTTTCACCACTGTAGACCATAATGGACTAATTCATATCAATGCATGGTAGAGTCTACTAAAGTTACCTAGGGGTGAAAGGGTTAAGCCAACATGAGAAAATGTCATAGTTATATATTTAAACAAATGAACTGTTGGTCTGTTAAAAAAAATATAACTTAATATTTTCAAGTTGACGTTTGTCTTTTTATCATTTTGTTTGTTTGATGTTGTTTCCTTTTGCGTGTTTTATCTACCTTTTATTGGCCCTAACAACCTTTTCTGTATTGATGGGCCTTTAAGAAACCAATAAATACATAAATAAATTCTGTGACACTTCATGAAACATACCTGTTTATTCAACAGGCCATCGTTTGGAGAATGTGCGTGGAATTCGACGTCACAAAATAGCCAAGCACAACGCTGTAGCGTCTATTGTCCACATCGGGAAATCTGACAGGGGCAAGAAAAAACCAATCCTTAAGAGGAAGAAGATAGACCACAGTCCCCACGAGGTAAATACTCAGCTTCTAAATTCTCCACTGGTAACGTTTGGTTGTTTAGATAAGGACTGATCTTAACATTATGTAAGTTATTGATTGGTACACTTATATTGTTTAGATAAGGATTGATCCTAACATTATGTAAATTATTGATTGGTACACTTATATTGTTTAGATAAGGATTGATCCTAACATTATGTAAATTATTGATTGGTACACTGATATTGTTTAGATAAGGATTGATCTTAACATTATGTAAGTTATTGATTGGTACACTTATATTGTTTGTGTTCATTTCTCTCTCATTTTGAAAACAATATCAGCCAAAAATTCCAGATTACTAAATTTCAAAATTTTGCATGTTAAATTAAACTTAATTGAATATTTATTTCATTAATAAAATTCCATTTTAATGAATGGCAAAATAATCCCAAAAGAAACTTTAGGGATGATGTAGTGGGATTTGGCAGATATTTTATTAGGTTCATGCAAATTTGAAAGAAGAGCACTTAGTCATATGAATATATGTACATAGTTTAACTTGTTGGTGTTTTGTCAGTATTATCTCTGATTTTACAAACAAAGGATACAAAAATTATTAAAACTTTACTTTAAAAAAATGAAATTGTCAAACTATAACCAGTAATGAGTTAATTTGTTTTTACAAACCTGCAATTTTTTTGCTGATATTTAGCAAAGGGGACCTCATTCTTAGACAGAGGAGAAACTGGGTACTGCTAGCTTATGGCAAAAACAGCTTTCATTTATCTAGTAAATATTTTTAAAGATGTTTAAAATCTAGGACAGGTTTGTTTTCAAATGGGTATGGGTTGAGTACAATTAATATGTAATATTTTTTTTTTTTTAATTCACCTGTGCAGGTGTTTGTGGAACTTGACGAGTTGTACCTGGGAGACAATGACTATGAATGGCGAGAAAAGGCCCGATGGATCAAGTTTGAGGAGGATGTAGAGGAGGGGGCTGAGAGATGGGGTAAACCTCACGTAGCCTCACTGTCCTTCCATAGCCTTCTGGAGCTCCGACGAGGTCTTGAGAGCGGTAGGTCGGAAAGAGTTGTACAAGAAAAACCTGTCATAATCAAACACAGCCAAGACAATTGTTTTCATTCAGATTTGACAGGTTTAATTATCTATATGTTATCTTAATTTTTATTTGTTCAGCTATTTTTTTCACGCTTCAGTTTTCCCGGTATTTTCTAATCTCTTTGTTGATCACGCACACAGTGTCATTGGTCAAAGTTGCAGTCAGTGTAAATTGTGCGTTTGGCTTACACTAGCCGGGCAGATGACTGTTTTTAAATATTAACTAATTACATTATAACCTATTATATTATCTATTAATGTGATATACGTGTTCTGAGGCTTGATAAAGGAGAGGATCACTCTGAAAATTAGACAGCCTTATACACTGTTGGAATAACATTAAGTCCTTGCCCAATATATCAATTTTAAGTTATTCCTTCCCTACAGATATACATTTGTAAGGATCCAGTGTTGTATGGGATTTCACCGTTGATATTGCTTCTTTGACCCTGTGTTATGTTTATATATACAAACTTTATTTATTTTACAACAATTATGAAACAAGTTATTTCAACTTATATTAATCACTCTTGTTAGCCGGGATGTTAGCGCGTGGGGGTCTTAGTGTGGGAGGAAACCGGAGTACCCGGAGAAAATTCATCCATGTAGTCGGGAAGGTGACCCCTACCTTTTCACGTCCGATCAGTAAATCGAACCCCGGCCGCCTTGGTGAAAGGCAAGTGCGCTATCCACTGTGCCACCCGACCACCCTGTGTTAATTGCTGTGTCGAATGTTTGCGAACCATTGTTATGTTTATGATGTATAGGTTGTTTGTGTTATTTTTTGTAATTGTATTTTTGATATGGGTACAGAGGCTTAAAGCCTGCGTCCATTACAATTCCTAATCAATCCTAATAAGTCATGTTATGTCTGCGATGTTTAGGCTGCTTGCTGTTGGACCTGGACGCCTCTGATCTGCCAACAATTGTAAACAGCGTCATTGACACCATGATCATACATGACCAGCTTCGACCTGAAAACAAGGGGAACGTACTCCGCACTCTTCTACTAAAACACAGGTATGGGTTTAATAATGTTCTCTCCTAACTTTATTACTAAACAGTCTTAGGGAGAATGTTAAATGTGTCAACAGTTTTTGTTGACTTTTTTTGAATGCTTCATATTGTTTGTAATTTCAATTTGTTGTAAAAATTGATATTTTTTGAGCCTATATTGTTTGGTTTTCCAAGCTTTCATTAAACATAGATCAAGTTTTTTTGCCAGCATTTTATTTAATTGCTGTGTCGAATGTTTGAGAACCAGTCTCTATTAGATAGTAAAGTCTGATGTGTGTAATTTATGCATGGGCGTGGAACGCTTAGCGGGTAATTTTTCATAAAGATCAAATAAAGTAGTAATGTTTCGAATAGATACTTTTGCAAAAATGCCTAACTCGTGTGAGATATAGAAACGTATAAATGAAGTCTGTATAAATTACTCCAGAGTTGGTTGGTTGTCAGGGTTTAACCCCCTATCAACAGCTAAGGTTATTTAACTCATTCACCCCTGAAATTTCTTAATGAACTATTCCAACCTTTGTATTGAAAGAGTTCATATGAGTCTTCAGGGGTGAATGAGTTAAGGACATAAATGATTCCATAGATTAAAGGGTTTATATGTTTCCAGTTAGAGTGATTTTGTCAGTTTGCTGTGATGAAGATTTAAGCACAGTTTGGACATTACAGCTTTGATATATCCAGATTTTTTTTATATGCACTCCCATTGCACATTGACATGCCACGTTGATATTATATTTGTGTGCTGTCAAAGAAATTAGTTTCATTAGTATTTTTATTTAAATCCATCCTAGAATCCATCTGTAGATAGTGTATTGTGTGCATCATATCAATCTTTTCAATTTACTAAATAAACTAAATTTAACACCAATTTTTTTTTTTTAATTTTACACACTTTTCCAAATAAAATCCACAAATTTGTAATATTTATTTCTTTTGTGGGGCTAACTTTCACAGAAATACAAAATCATTTTGATTTTGCCTTTTGTTTTATTCCATTATACATAAAATGTTAAAAGACATTTAAATTGGAAGATAAATAATTGGCAAAAGCGTGATGTGATTTGGATGATTTTTTTCCCATAACTTTTAATAAAGAAGGATTGTAATGCTGATATTATTAACTTTTTAAAATATAGGCAAAAATTCAAATAAATTTGATTGATATGACACATGCGAAACTTTGAAAGTTGTATTTTATCATACATCTGAACCCGAGTATACCCCTACGTACTTTAGAACAGTTAGTCCCCGGCTTTGTCTCTGCCAAGGTTTAGATGGGATTATATTACTAATTACCAGGGTCGGTGTGATCGAACTACAACTGTTCATAATTAACCGAAAGATTTGCTGACATTTTTTTATACAGGAAAATTAATGATATCATAATTTGGGAAAGTACATTTTAAAACCAATAGAAGTTTCTTTCTTATACCTTACACCACTGTAGACCATAATGGACTCGTCCAGATCAATACATGGTTGTGTCTACTAAAGTTATATAGGGGTGAAAGGGTTAAATATGATTACATCCGGTTTTCAAATAGTTGTTAACACAAATGATATAAATTATATAGAAATAAAAAATAATTGTTCATTGTACAAAATATCATAAAAAGTATGAATACTACAGAGATCACACTTCATCGTTTATTGCTAAAAAAAAAAAAATTCCAGGGAGAAAGGAATAAATGTCCATCACAAAGTTCTTACAGGAAACGTAACAGAGTAAACAGACATTCTACATCCTGAGACTGAGTGACAGTTGTTATTTATTATACATATTATATGTACAGGAAGATAGATTAAAACAAACAATCTACCTCATTTATTTATTTATTTAATGCTATAAAAATTGTAGGGAAGTTTTTACTAGAAAAACAATCAGCAAATTATGTACATTTAACATTGTGAATATTTTAAACATTTCACAATACACACACATTATCTAATTAATAAAAAAAAAAAAAGGTATCCATCGTTAAACTTTAAAAACCTTTAAATTTGTATCTCATAAAGTACTTTAATTGTATTACTTTTAATTCTAAAGATCTGGTGCATGTAAAAGTTCCTGAAATTTTATAAGAATTGCGGTCTTATCTCCACCACAATAGAAAACAGTGGATGTTATACCTGAATGTTTGAAAGAATTTAGTGTTTAATATTATTTCAAAAATTATTAATTCATCCAAGAAATAAAATAATTCCTGACATTTCAGATATGACTTACTGTCTTATTGTTATTAATATTATTTCAAAAATAATGGTTCCAATAATCTGAGTTTTCCTGATACTTAAAAAATAATTTCTTAATATTATTCATTCATAAAAATGATGAATCCAATAATTCAAAAATGTCTGATACTTCAAAAAAGAATTTTTGTCTTATTATTCATTCATGAAAAATCTTGCGTCAGATAACTTAAAAATTCCTAAAGGATAGTTTTCTTATTTTTAACGTACAGAAAATTGTTCACCAGATAATTTTAAAATTCCTACAGGATTTTTTTTACCTATGATTTATTCATAGAAAATTGTGCATCGGATAATTTAAAACTCCTCAGAGGATTTTTTTCTTACAATTTATTCACAAATCATGTATTTCACAATTTCCTGTCATTTCAGAGGATTTTTTATTTATCTATTCATGAAAATGTGCACCGTTAATAAAAAAGCCTAAAAAATGATGTGTCCCGTGAAAAAGTGTAATGTAAAATTCTTGACATTTAAAAATTATTTATTCTCTTATTATTAATTAATTCATTCAAAAAATCAGGATATGTGAAAATTAAAACATTTTGATATTTAGCAGATGATTATTTTGGATTAAGTTTAAATAAGATACATCTAGTGATTATTGTCATATAAATTTACAAATAATAGAGCATCGAATAATTGAACAAACTGCAGTTTAAAAGATAGTGATTGTCTTGTTAGAAACTTGGCATATGAAATTAAAAATTTGCTGATATTTCTTAAGTGATTTCTGAACTAACTAATTTAAAAAGATATTAATTCGTAAATTCAAAATATTGTGTAAGGAATACACAACATTAATGATAATTTATTATCCCCCGCTTTCACCAAAACGGGGGATATTAATTTGGGTTTGTCCGTCTGTCTGTCACGCTTCGTTTCGTTGCAATAACTGCAACAAATGGTAACCAATTTTCTTCAAACTTGGTCACAGGGTTAAATGCCTTAAGGGCTCGGCTAAGTTTGATGACCATTTTCAGTGGACTTTATTTAGCGGAGTTATGGCCCCTTGAATAACAAATAATGTCATTATCTGCCGCTTCTGTTCATTAACTCTCGCAAATATTACACGATTATCTTCAAACTTATTAACAGGGTTCAGCGCATTAAGGGCTCGGCATAAAGTGTGACAACCACTTTAATCGGACTCCATTTGGCAGAGTTATGACCCCTTGATTAACGAAAAAGGTCATTATCTGCAGTTTCCGCTTAATAACTCTAGCAAATATTAGCCAAATGCCTTCAAACTTGATAACAATGTTTGTGTTCCTCTGTCTTTCCACCCATCTCGGGCACTCTTTGGTTTTCGTGTGATAATTTCTATAGATATTGTGCAGATGTTTCAACCAAACTTTGTATGCACATCTGACTCATTCTAAGTTTGCCAACCGATGTGATTTGTGCATATTTACGGATAATTAATGAAGTTAGTAAATTCTGATAGATTAAACTGTTAATTTACACCGTAATACCTACATGTTCAATAAACAGTCTAACTTCTGTATAAGGCTTTTTTTCTTCTTCGAGTTTCAAGCTATAATAATATCATAATTTTGTTTTTTAAGTTTTAAAATATGTGGTTTACATGTATGTATTGGGAATTTCATATAGGTAAAATTATTGCCTTGGTGATTTGTAGCTTGTGTTTTCATGTGATTCTAGAAGACTTAAACCATATTAATGAATATTCATGTCTCTTGAAAACAAATCCTCAGTCAAATTTTATGTAAAATCTCCCAATTAAAGCAATATTTTTGTTCATACTTAAAAAAAGTAGAAATGTAACAAATTTTGTGTATATTTGATTTTCTTAAAAGCTTCCTGTGGCCATATAACTAAGATAACCAAGTTCTCTTATATTTTACAATTTTATTTTTCCTTACTCTCTACACAAGTTCTGATGAAGAATTGCTCTTGTCTTGAGTTTATGAAAATTAAAAAAATCTCATATTCATAATTCTTAATTCATACTGATGAAAACATTCCTAATTATCTTTTACGCTATCTTCGTTCCAATTTGGGAACCTTTCACAAAATTAAAAATCATATTTTACCTGCAACTTTAGAATATAATTTCAAATTCTTCTTGGGAAGGTATTTTCATAAAGTAAAAACCTTTGATTATAGTTAATGTTTGATTTAATTGTATGCTAAAATCTAAACTGGCAGCATGAACTTTGAACTATTCATAGTATTTGGACATTTGAAAGGTGAACTTAAGTAATAGGTTTGGAAATGTAATGACATTTTAATTTCTTCTTTTGAACTGTTGAATCATAAACTTATAATTGTAAAAAATATTTGCTTTGTGTCACAGATATTTACAAACTGTTTAATTCTGATCAATTTAAAAATATATATTTCACTGAATGAGACATAAACACAAACTTTGAACTTTGAACCCATACATTGATTTCAGACATGTCGGAGAGGGCGTGAAATCACTTATACGTCGGAATATCTCATATATGAATCTTAGAGCTATGGGATTGGACAATAAAAACAGGTTGGCGTTTATGTTGCCATGGTTACTAAAATCTCTTCCACTGCGGAAGAAATTTATAAAGCAAATGACCTTGAATTTTGAACATCAAGAACAATTTCATGTTTTTAATTATCATCAAGTTTTTAAAAAAAAATCAAAAAAATTTGTAATTTTGTCGTTCTTTCCTCACAATTCATCTAATCATGTTGGAATTAATTCACAATTCACGATCATTTATTAAATTATCCTTTCTGCGTTTTGCACTTTATTTTGTTATAGCAAATAATTTCAGAATTCAAGACCATCTTCTTTATGTGTGAATGTATATGGCCTTTTTTAATTTCTTCAGTTAGTTTTGCTTATTGCTGTAGTTTTGTGGTGAAGCCACATCTTGTCTTCCTAACACCTATCCTGTTCACCCCATTAACACTGTGAATGCCTAGAATTGGTGTTTACTGGACATGAACGTTTTATATTGTGTAATAAAATGGTGGAGCCAACGAATGGCAGGATATATGGATTCCCAAACTTGTGAAAATTTAATAAATATGAACTTTTTAAAACAAAAAGCTAGTTTGGAAAAAAGAGTATGCTGTAAAGAAATTCTAAAATTCTTTGGATCCACCTCTGCATGATACTGACATTTGAAGTCACTTACTGCAACATGTGGTGCCTTATTTTAATAACTTTGGTCAAAATTAATTGAGATGCCACATGCATTGCGATTGGTTACCATGGTAATGGTAGCAGTGTTGTTCTGCAACATCATTCACCATGGTAATGACAGCTGTGTGGTTCACCAAACTTATTCTTCACCATGGTTATGAAGGCACTGCATGGGTCACCAACTTTGGTCACCATGGTAACGATAGCACTTTGGGGCTCAACAAACATTGGTCACCATGGTAACAGTTATAATGCACAGCTCACCGACTTTTGTTGTCATGGTACCCAAGTATTAATGGTGGCTCAAAGAAATCCTTTAACAGTCGCCATAGTAACAATGACACTGCATTACTCTTAACCAATATTTAGAAAAATTGTTCCAGCTCAAATGGGAGGAACAGCATCCTTGGTCACCATGGTTACAATGACATAGTGTGAATAACCGTACATTGTTTACACTTTCTTTTTGTTCCTCTTGTAAACATTTAAACTGCTTTTACTCTCTTCCAAAAAGATTAATGTTACACAATCCAAAATGATTAGCCGATGTCCAACAATGTACTGTAGGACCACTTCAAGTGAAAGCTATGTGAGGTATTTGCTAAAGTTTCTGTTGTTTGTTTATCTGTTTGCTAAGATGTCAAATTTGAGATTATCTTATTTGTTTAATAATAAATATGATGTCACGAAATCTACGATGTTTATAAATAACATTGATGTCACAAAAGAGCTTTTCAAAGATAGCACAGGGGGTTTGTTGGGTCCTAGAGAAATGATAACAACAAACACTTTTGTTGTAGTTATTGATAATTTAAAAATAACTGGCACAGTTAAAAGCAGTTGTTGACTCGGGTTGCTGGTAGTATATATGTTTTGATAGACCCTCAGCCTACACCATTATCCCTGGGTTTTCCTTGGTTGTGAGTCTGCATGGTCTCCTGGTTCAACAAATTACATGTCTCCCTCAAACCCAGTCAACGACTGTATATGACTGCATGCCCTTCTACCAGCATCAATCACACTGTGTCAACAACCACATTCCGTCATATGTCACTGTCCCTGATCACATGACACCCAGAACAGGGGTCATTTGAGGTCATGCCATGGTGCAGCATCTTTGATCTGTTCGTCTGTCAGCTCTCTCCTAAAAAAAGCCATTCCCTGAATACCTGATCAAATTTTAATTTCAAACAAATTTGGTCTGAAGCATCACTCAGAGCTAAGAAAGGACTCCATGTGGTAGACATTCATTGGACAATACACAATAAGTGAAAAAGTCAAAAAAATTAAAATGATGTGATGAAGGTACAGAATGTACTGAAAGCAAATAATCTGAAGCATAAGTCGTATAAAGGATTATCATTATAACATGCTTAACTGCCCATCAACACAGGAGAGATCATTAAGGCCAATAAATGGTCGATTAAAACAATTGTACAATAAAAATGACATCAAATGAATGTAAAGGTAACATCAACTTGAATAATGAAAGTATGACTCATATTTTTTTAAAAAGATCCAACAGCTTTCAGATAGTTTTAAATTGTAGAGAGAGTTATTGTTTCGAAAAGAGATTCAAGACATGTAACGTTATTAAAGAAATTTTCTGGAGTGGACTGAAGGTCTAATAACAAGTGTTTTACTGTAAATGGTTCGTGGCATGCTATACATTGACATTGGACAGGCATATATTGCTTAGCCATATGGACTACTTTTGTTTTAACTATTTGGGTCAATAAAAAAACATTAGATGGTCAGCCCACCAATGGTCTCAAGTTCGAGGTAACATTTCAACCTCTTGCCTATAGTTCAGATACAGGAAGTAACAGGTGAGCTGTACAGGCCCCATGGGACTCTTGTTAATTTACAGCACTAATCAAATATGGATTTTTGTTTCAATTTGTAAGCTAGTGTCTTTCAGATAATTTGACGTTGATTAAGTGTAAATACGATAGTTCTGGTAGCTGTTTCATAATGGCTAGGAACAATCTTGTGTGTATTAGAATACAGTGTAACTTAACGTTGCTAAATTTATTTCTTGTTCTTCAATTATTCCGTGTTTTCGTATTGCTGAGTTATCTGCTCTTGTGAGCAGGTATTGATTGTCACGTCATTTGTTTGTGAGAGTAACGGCATCAATTTTTGAGAAAACGACGTAATTTTCTTACACAAACCAATGACGTAACAATCAATACCTGCTCATAAGAGAAGATAATTCTGCAATACGCAAAGACAGAATACTGTATTTGAAAGAATGTAAGTGTAAAACAATACAATTATGACATATGTGGAAATTGGTTGCACCTGTTAAGAACCAAGAAAAACTAGAAATAATTTGGGATAAGGTGATTTTCAGGAGAGAAGTAATTTGTAAGCTGGCTCAGACAACAAGGTTCTCATTCGCCATCCAAGTATTGTATTTGCATGTGTTTGAAACTTAATTACCAGAAATGTGCTGATTGATACAGATTGATATATTGCATTTACAGTTTCTTTTATCTATAGGTCTTGCATTTTCTATTTTTTATTATATTTCATATTTTAGGAAATCAATAAAAATATTGATATAATGTGGCTATACACTATAAAAACTTACTATTAAAAATGACATGAGTGATCAGATTTGTTTCCTGTGCCAAAAGTGGGTTGTCTTCTCCTGTTACAAGTTCTGTTGCCATTCCTTGTTGTTTGTTTGGTCTCCTTCTTCCAAAATAGTTTTGAGATGGGTTATTCCCCTTAATATGTGGGTTATCTCCCTTCACATACACGTTAATTGTCCCCCTTTTATATCCCCCTGCCAATTGTGTTGTTTCCCCTGCCAACTCACCCTTTTATGTTTAAAGAAAAATTATAGAATTGAACTCAGTCACTGAAAAGTAATGCCACCCCCAACTTCATAAAAGTTAAATTCCTACTGACATCAAAGTTAGCAAGTCGATTTGAGCATCAAGCAAATTTGATGTGATCTTCGTTTGAGATATTCTGGCACGAGTCACTCGTAGGAAGGATAATAGGCATGACTGATTGTTCACTTTAGGAGGATGAATGATTGCACATTGCACATTGCACATAGTTAAAAGTACTTGCTGTATTTATATTCTGCAAAAAGCCCAGGGTGGCAAACACTTTCTCTAACTCAAAGATGGAGGTGGGCTGATTATGGGACGATGAAGGAGCATTTATTCCGTCTTTGCGTATTGCAGAGTTATCTTCTCTTGTGAGCAGATATTGATTGTTACGTCATTGGTTTGTG
>JAUMHH010195490.1:0-13780 GCA_032359455.1 Chlamys rubida | reverse complement strand
AACCCTCGGGAGGATATTCTCGAATGTCATCCCTCGTTTTGGGGATTTCTCTGTCACACCCTGAAGGTAGGGGAAGATTGTATTATTCATTTGCATTTCGTGTGCTTAACAAACAATGACTGACGACCAATTCCTTGGGTATATCCATTGAATAACGGCAAAATAATGTGTTTTTAGTCTAACGTACATGTAATAGATTTGTTTTTAATTGGATCCAGCTGATACACGAATTTTCTAGCAGCGTGTTATTTGTCCGGTAGGCTACTGTTTTCAATACAATTCTGTCAAACGCGGATTGATGTATTAAAAAAAATCACCAAAAAAACCCAAGTAAATAAATATAACAGAATACAGCGACCACGAAAGTCATTTTACGCTTGCCATGGTTAAAAAAAGAGTTGCATTGTCTGCAACGAATAACTAAATGTTGAAAAATCTTAAAACGTTGGTGACCTACATCCTTTCCTTGATCAAAGAGCAGACATTATGATGGGTGACATAAGTAATACAAAAATCACCTTCATGTCCGGAACTCTTGGTTTCGAATCCGATACATTACTTCCGGTGTCTTTTTCCTTTGTTTTGTTTATATTGTTATCTCTCTGTATTGAATTTCAAATTTCAATGATAAATAAAAAAAACACACACATCCAGTCTGTATTTATTGTATTTCAATTATCATTACAAAGTTATACATCGAACACACTGAAGAAAGCTTATAAACAAAACAACAAGATGAAACGTATGTATTTCTGCAGAAAACGAATCCAATCTCAAACAGATTATAACCTTGGAGACAAACATATTGAGTAACAGTTTACATATATGACGGTTTGAAATGTTTCTATCTTGTCTTTTTTATACAATGACAGTATCGGGATCAGTACTAAAATTCCAACCTATGCTGATATGGATGTATATAGCTGCCTATGGACACAGTAAATAAGGAAGAAGTCGAAAGTATTACGTGTACGATACAGGAAACACTTATACAGTGAATAGTTTTCTACAAAATCCCGCTTTAAAAAACCATCATCACATAGCTACATCTCTCACCTTGTTATTACTTCACGAACTTGAAACGGAACTAAATATAGTTTACATCACACTCCACAGCATACAGACAAATTAATTTCCTGTATTCCTTTTTGTTTTGTTTTTCAATATCACAAGTTTATATTGCGATTTGTTGTGCAATTTATTTTATATCTAAACGAAATGGAAACGATAATATTTTTTAAACTTTTATATAACTTTCATTCTTCATACAAAAAATCAAATATTTATTTTTTCAGAAACTAATGCAATAATGTAATTTGTTCCGTGCCCGCATGGTGTTTGATGTTGGAAACTGTATGAGCAAGATTGCGAATGTTGACTTAGCATTTTTTTTAAACTCAAGATTAAAACAATATCCAACATATCACTAAAAACAGTGTGTTGCCAACGAATGATTAACGTAAACATTGATATTACTGGTGACAACTACCGCACAAAGCTTGTCTAAGTGATGCGCCATTGGGGCAAAACATGTCTGGTGGAATAAACGATGATTACGATAACATACATTTAAACACATTTGAATGCATACTGTAGACCAATACAATCTTGATTTTTTTTAAAAGTTTGGTTTAAGGCATTTTACGACAAAGAAAATTATTTCAAGCTATGACAAAAATGTGAAATATATGACACAAAAAATGTCTGGGTACATGGTTATGTTTTGCCCTTTTTGCTGTTAATTACACGACGTAGAATGTCTCGTGCCGCCGACGTGGTATCATTTATTGTTTTGGTATTAACAAGTGTGTAAGCTTCTAGGATAAGGTATTTTAGAACCAGGATGATTCATTGAACTTCCTTGTTACTTCCGACATGCACCACCACACACCCATACGTGCACGGAACAACCATACTCTAGATTAGACTAAATAACATGTAAAAGAAGTGCTACATTGTATAGTAGTCATCGAGTAGACAGAGTCTTAGCATCAATTAGTGGAGACCCGGTTTAGATTTGATCAGCGCGATTCGGTCTTTCGTATAAACAATGGTGCCGTGACCAGGATACCTTTCGTTTTAATACAAAATGCAGTCCCTTTGAATCCGTAAACTTTTGCCAAGGTTCAGACGGTACATGTTACATTTAAGGAAGTGTTTTCACATGGAGATAATTGAGTGCAGACGATAACAGTCTAATTTATTTATTTTGAATATTTTGAGTACCCATAGTGGTAGACGTCTCTTGATGCGAAAATAAAATTCGTTTGTAAGCGGAAGAGCATTTGATAACTTCTGTCCTGTCCATACAAATAACTGGTCTCCACAGGCTATGGTATCTAAACTGTGTTAGGTTTACAAATGGTTTTAGTCGGCTTCGGTTATTCACACTGACACCGACAAAATACATAAAATATGTACAGGATTTTCAATCCTTTGACAGAAAGCTTATAATGGAAATATAAATGATTATAATTGTATTTTTGAATTTCATAGTTCTATTTTTTTCTTTAAAATAATATTTTAGCGGTTGATTTTTCCAATGCTGATCTTTTTCATGCTCGAATCGTTTAACTGTCTTTACGTTCACTACATTTAGTATGAGGATATTCCACATATACATTTGTTAACAGGTTTCTGTGTATATGGATACTTTCTCTGGTTTAACATCGACTAGTCTTAACACATTTTAATGTTATAGCCTCATGTGCTTGAACCTTATTCAATTGTAAATAAGTCTGTGACTTCTTCCTCCTATTTTTCATATTCAGACAGTTATATCTGAAGATATCTTAATACATTTACAAACCATGTACTACTAGGAAATTGTGATCGACAATTTTTCAGATTTTAACGCAAACATCTAACAACTCAAATGACTTTTTCATGCAAATTTATATCAATCATATATCATAAATCACATTTTTATGTTAACATTGTGACATACAACTTAGATGGAAATTGATACAGCTTATACAAATATTTTTAAAATTTGATATTGATGTGTTCATGTGCAAAACTTGCGTCGAATACCGTATACCTGAAAATCTTCGCCCATTCAAACTTTCACCCTTCGCCCATGAAATAAAATTTTGCCCAGTGCTTCTTTTGCCCTTCACACTTTCTTACTATGTTTATCAGCTGTTTACTGTTTCGCTGTAATGATAAATTCGCCCCCTTTACTGATGGCGAAAAAGGCGAAAATTAAACTGCAGCGAAAATGTTCCGGTATACAGTATATCAGGAAATTATACTACTTGCAGAAAATTCAAATGACTCTGATGACGACGATACAACGTTGCTGATGTTCTTGCTACAATTATCCAGAGTGTGATGTTGTACAAAACGATTCAAAAATGTTACGTTGTACAATACATTGACAGGTTAGTGGTGAACGTCATATTAGGAGAGAGAATAGCGTTTGGTTGTGATCAATATATAAACGTCTGGGTGGAATATTTCATCATTAGTCTATGATTAAATCCACCAGCTATAGTGTCACCCCAACCCGCTAAAACCAAACATCCACCAGCTATAGTGTCACCCCAACCCGCTAAAACCAAACATCCACCAGCTATAGTGTCACCCCAACCCGCAACAACCAAACATCCACCAGCTAAAGTGTCACCCCAACCCGCTAAAACCAAACATCCACCAACTATAGTGCCACCCCAACCCGCTAAAACCAAACATCCACCAGCTAAAGTGTCACCCCAACCCACTAAAACCAAACATCCACCAGCTATAGTGTCACCCCAACCCGCAAACACGCTGACCAAAGTCATCGTAAAAACTGCATCCCTGTGAGTAGACTTACATACATTAAAACTATCGAAACTGTGTGTTCATACATCTGATCTGTGCGATAGTTTATTTCTTGAGTTAGATTATCGCCTGACATTTATCTGCTATTGCCCGTCAGTATATCGTTTAAATATAGTCAGTGCAATCAGTTACTTGCCTAACTAGCAGTCATAGTTTGATAAAGGGACCAGTCGGTCTTGAAACGTTGATTCGTACATTGTTTGTGTAGAATGTAAAACTTTGATATCACATCTTTCCAAACTGATGAATCTATTGATGACATGTACTAGATATTTATAGAGGCATTTCGTACCAATATGTTGTAAAATATGCTTACAACAATAATATAATATGTACGTTTCGACTATACTGTAGGTACAAATGTATGCACGCGCTATATATCATTGATCCACGGGCAATGTCGCGTGTATGCAGTAACAATGTACTGCATCGATGCAACGGGTGGTGTTTAATTCAGTACGGATCCGCTGACGATATATCGGGTTTGCACTCTCGATACTCGATGTATCTTGTACGCAGACACGACATTCGCTATCAGTGTGTCGTTAACACAAGCACGGTATGCTGTTACATCGTTGTCGTAGGCGTGGAAGGCTTTATCCGCGCACGTTAAACGATGCAACGTGTTTTGCATGCGCACTAAACTGTTACCATGGACGACGCATACTGCTCGCACACACGCTCCACTGTATTAACGGAGGTTTTATCCTGCGCGCATGAGCATTATGCTTCATCTGTGGACGATGTATCTCGCTTGCACGTGTAAAACATGTATTTCAAGGACGATTGATCCTTTACACACCCACGATAAACTGTATCCACTGACGATGTATTTTGGTCGCACGCGTTATATATTGACAGGTGATTCGAGCGATATACCGATACACGCGGACGACGTATTTATCTGCATGCACGATTCGTAGTATATACACGGACAAATCACCATTGACGCAAGAATATTTAACTGTATCCATGTCGACGTAAATAAGTATGTTAACATTGACGGTTTGCTATATAAGCAGGAACGATAAACGATGTCGAGTTGTATTGGATTTAAAGTGGCAATGCTTATTATAATTATCACTCAATGGATCACATTCTATCATCAAATACACATATGTTTCAGACGATAAAAGCAAAACGTCACCAAAACATTATGAATACATAAATATAAGTGTAATCATAGTGATATAAATACAATTACAGAAAAAAGTTATAATACATGTAGCTCCACTTTCAATGTTATACGTTTAATAATATCACTATAAGTACAATAACGATAGTGTAATCAAAACACCCAATATACATCAATATCAATGTAACATAACACTAGAAATACAAACAAAACAGAAGTAGTTATTATGCGTACAATATAACACAAGTTTAATCATAACGCTAAATATGCATTTGTATTTGTGTAATCAAAGTTCTATAGATACAATGATATAACAGAAATGACGTTTTTCAATACAATACTATCAACATAATATCACTTATCAAAGTTCAATAACATAAATACTATCATATCACCGTGAAAACAATAATATTAACATACAATTATAGCACTGTCAATTCATTAGCATACTTTTAATCCTATCACTATTCGTACATGGATATAAATGTCATAGTCCTATGAATACTTTTAATGTATTTGTAGCACTATCAAAACATTTATAGAACTGTAATTGTAGCAGAACTAAATAATAATAAAAAAAAAACTAAAAAATAATAATAGCACTATTAATACAATAGTTAAGCTTATCACAGTAAACTGCTTTGATTATGTATCCTGTAATAGAAATTAATCTCTGAAACCGGGTTAAGGATACATACCATTGTCAATGTTGCCATGGATACATTGGACGTTGTAGCATTGGTTCATTAAACTATCAGTACCAAGAAAACAAACTAAAATCAACAGGGTTCTAAACACTGGACGTGAAGGGTAATCTTTATTTCACAAAAATAATTTTCGTGAAAACATCGTCAGTGACATCTGTGATTTTGTTATGTAACATACAGAAACCGAGTTAATATCATATCTGATTGTCTTTGTAACAATATATTTTTTACAAATGGATAATGATTGATGAATATTTACAAGATAAAGTTCTCCACAATCGGAACAAGAAACAGACTAGAGTGACATATCTTGCGTTGAATAAATAAAGCACATTATTTGGAGACAGATCCAGAGCCTATATTCATGAAACCGCTCTAGTGCTCAAGCTAACATTCTGTTCTCAAGCCCAGTTTCGCATTCAAGTGATACGTTCATTAAACCACACATTTGGTTAATTATTTGGAAGATTGATTGAGAAACTAAAAGCCCAATACTCGCCCGTTACATGATTTAACGAATTTCAAGAAAGATTGATTGAGGACAAATTTCATGCGTGTGCATTGATACGATTTCATGAATATAAGTCTAGGTGGTCAACCATGAATATAAGTCTAGGTGGTCAACCATGATGTTATTGTTGCTCCACATTTTGGTACCGACCACGACGTCAAAACTAACAATATAAGTCTAGGTGGTCAACCATGATGCTATTGTTGCTCCACATTTGGTACCGATCACGACGTCAAAACTAACAATATAAGTCTAGGTGGTCAACCATGATGTGATTGTTGCTCCACATTTGGTACCGATCACGACGTTAAAACTAACAAAGGGGATAGCTTTTACAAAGAATACCCATGTTAACGGGAAATGTGGCCCTACGCTATGTACGTGTAAAGCAATTTTTCATATACTATTTATCTTTATTTTGTCAACTGCAATCGTACCTGCTATAGATTAACAAACTAAAAAGATGATGACATTTTTATAAACTATATAGTTAGAGATATATCGTTTTCAAAACTCATGATAAAAGCATGAAGAATATCGTCACTGGGATTTCATTCGCACTTCACTATTTATGTACATCGACAATTGTATTTCATCCACATAGTAAATCCATTTATAACGGTTTTATAAGTAATACGTTTCTATAAAAAGGTATACAGTGTGTATGAGAAAATAAGTCGAACCAAATTGCTGTTCCGGAGGCGTGAAACCTGGTGTAGTAGACATACGAATCCAGCTGCACAAGACGCACGGATACTGGTGTACTAGACAAAAATGTTTTAGTGAAATTAGATTCACGTATCCTCGTGTACTAGACACAAGAATCTTGGTGTACTGACTAGATTAACGAATTTTGGTGTTCTAGACGCACGAATATTTATGTTCTAAATGCATGCATCCTTGTGTACTAGACGCACGAATCTTGGTGTACTAGACTCACGAATCATGATGTTCTGTTCTAGGCACACGAATCTTTGTGTACATGATGCACGGATCTTGGTGTTCTAGACGCACGAATCCCTGTGTACTAGACGTACGAATCTTGATGTCTTAGACGCACGAATCGTGATGTTCGAGACTTACGAATCTAGACGCACGAATCCTTTGTGTTCTAAACGCACGAATCTCGGTATTTTAGACGCACAAATATTTGTGTTCTAGACGCACGAATCCTTGTATATTAGACGCACGGGTCTTGATGTTCTAGACGCGCGAATCCTCGTGTACTAGACGCACGAATATAAGTGTTCTAGACGCACGAATCGTTGTGTACTAGACGCAAGGGTCTTAATGTTCTAGACGCGAAAATCCTTGTGTACAAGACGCACGAGTCTTGGTGTTCTAGACGCACGAAGATTGATGTTCTAGACTCACGAATTTTGGTGTTCTAGACGCACGAATCCTTGTGTACTAGACCTACGAATCATGATGTTCTGTTCTAGGCGCACGAATTTTTGTATACATGACGCACGAATCTTGGTGTTCTAGACGCACGAATCCCTGTGTCTACACGCACGGATCTGGATATTTTAGACGCACGAATCGTGATGTTCTAGACTTACGAATCTAAACGCACGAATCCTTTGTGTTCTAAACGCACGAATCTTGGTGTTCTAGACGCGCAAATCCTTGTGTACTAGACGCACGAATCTTGGTGTTCTAGACGCACGAATATTGATGTTCTAGACTTACGAATTTTGGTGTTCTAGACGCACGAATCCTTGTGTACTAGACGCACGAATCTTGAATTTCAAGACGCATGGATCCTTGTATATATGACACAAGACTATTGGTGTTCTAGACGTACGAATATTGATGTTCTAGACTTACGAATTTTGGTGTTCTAGACGCACGGGTCTTGATGTTCTAGACGCACGAATCCTTGTGTACCAGACGCACGAATCTTTAATGTCAAGACGCATGAATCGTTGTGTACATGACACAAGACTATTGGTGTTCTAGACGCACGAATATTGATGTTCTAGACTTACGAATTTTGGTTTTCTAGACGCGCAAATCCTTGTGTACTAGACGCACGAATCTTGGTATTCTAGACACAATAATCTTGGTGTACTAGACGCACGAAATCTGCTTCACTAAACGCACGCAACTTGCTGTGCTAACCGCATGACTCCTGGTACACTAGACACATGCATTTTGGTGTAATGAACACACAACTTCTGTTGTAGTAGACACATTAATACGGGATTTTTAAGTAAAACATAACCTGTTGTACAAGACACACATATCCTCGGTCAGTTCACACACGCAGCTTGGTGTAGTACACATAGGATACTTGGTGAGTGATTTACAACAAAATTATCATCACAAATATACGTTAAAACCGTTCAGTATATCAAATCAAAATCAGTCAGTATTTTCACAATAAAACAATGCGGCATTTCAAAATAATCTGACAATCTGCATTTCACAATTTTTCTGTTCAGCACCTGCAACATTCACAATAATTTCCATTCACCGTTTCACATTAAAACCTTTCAGTAATTCACAATAATTTCCATAGGATGATATAATAATATAACAAACAACTTTCTTACATTTAAATCCAAAATAAACTCTCTATTTCGGTACATTGGACCAAAGAAAAGTGGTATATTTATACCAAAACCACATCTTCACTCATAATGTCATTCATTTTACAACATTCGACTTGTTTCGGTAAGATTTTCCTCCGAATTGGACAGTCCACCATTTACAGGAGTTCCGTTTACTGTTATTGTGATCTCATTATTTGTATCTGATGAATATATATCCCCATTTTTAATTTCCGGGGATGCTGGCAGAAGAGATGTTGTTGTCTGTTGGGGCGAAACTGATGAATCCATGTCTCGAATGGTGTCATGGTGACGAGTGGAGGTTGGGGAACCTCGTTGGAAGAACATGGAACTTCCGGTTGAAATTGTTCTGTTTGATCGGAATGATATGGTACTGTGTCGCCGCAACATGTGTCGTTTCCACACCTTGGCAATCTCCGAACGCACCTGGATTAAAATAAGGATTTTGTTTTAAAGATGTTATTACCTCAATGCTTATTACACGTGAGATGTGGTCATTTTGATTCAGTATTTGGCCGGAACGGTCTGGGCGTTTTGGCTTTAATTCCATTTGAATTCATAATCGAGATGATACTATTGTAAGTGTCCCCTA
Organism: Chlamys rubida; assembly: GCA_032359455.1. Classification (NCBI taxonomy): domain Eukaryota; kingdom Metazoa; phylum Mollusca; class Bivalvia; order Pectinida; family Pectinidae; genus Chlamys; species Chlamys rubida. The sequence continues at coordinate 4,434 of JAUMHH010195490.1, read as the reverse complement.
ACATTATTGTATATGTAATCGGAAGTTATAACATACAGACAAAATAAAACGTTGTTTCCCACTTTAAACATGAAAAATACTTAGGCGATGAATTTTGAATATAGAACATTTTGACTGCATGCTCGTCTGATACAGGACTAATGAACAGTAAACACTGTAAGCGTGTAAACAGCTCGAGAAAAAACAATTACCATGCATCACATTGGTGCACAAAGACACATCTGATAATATACAGTGATTGAAACAAAAGAACAAAATAAACGATACGCCAAAAACGCGGACTGTTCCGCCGAATTCTAAAATCAAAATATAGATATACCCCACGTGTTGAGGTTAGGGTTCATGATTCTGGTTTATAATGGACTCTGGGCGGAGCAGAAACACAGATTGGGATCACGTGATCAGTAGGCTGCACGAATCTCCGCCAGATATTAAGTATTTCATTGGATACCTGGAATAAAGATGAATGGTCTTCTCTAATGTACACCCATAGTCATCACAAACACATGACTTGTGTCCATGTTACAGTAATAAGGATAAAGATATAAGGAGTAAATATATAACAAATAGGCCAACAGGTTCTCAGATAAACTGATGCTATACTAACAAACAGTCAAGGATATTAAATTGTGTCAGCATGTGACGTTGAAAGAGAAGATATGCAAACACAAATCCAAGATGAACAAAGTCATATCATTGGTAAGAACGGATGTCAACATACCTCGTTATTCATAAAGCAGAAGAGAACAGCCACAATAAAGCCCTGTAACGATACAAACGAATTCATATGTAGCAACAATTCATTGCAGACCAAAGATTTAATAACTTTGCTAAAAACTAGTTACTTTTAAAAACATTTCGATAATGCTCTTTTATAACCTATATTTTAGTCCATCTACTTCATAGCCACTGTTTAATGCACACTACATTGATGTATATTCTGTTAATATTTACCCTTTTGCTATATTAGCATTGATAGTGCTTTAACCGTATCCTTTAGTAACACGTGTGTGACATGCAGGCGTTCATTAGTAACCAATGCTTTAGGATTACTAAGTTTTAAATCACTAAGTCTGTGATGATGGTATATCATTTGCTGTTTATTATCTAGATATGACATGGTTAGCTTTGACTGTGATAGTCTGTACATGTATACCTATCTTACACATATTCTGTGTTCTTTTATAATTGCATTAACTTTGTTGTAAATAATGTACATTTTATCATGCTTGACCATATGTAATACGAGTCTTTGACACAATATGTCATTCGGTTGAAATAAAAACTATTATTATTATCATAATGTTCATTTTACTGCCGCATATAGCGACGAATTCCTGCTTTAAGGGAGTGACACTGGCTGTGATGTTTCTATTTAAGACGATTTGACAAGAGTAGTCGTCGGAAATCGCAATGTCACATTGTTTAGTGGCAAGGAATTAGACCGAACAAAGGTCTATATGTTTCTCTTCCATAACGTTATGTAGCTACAGTGGTTGATAAGAAACGAGAATGAAGCATTAACAATCGATGCAGTTGCTACAAATCTTATTGAAAACAGTCTAAATATATCGCCTATCGACCCCAGAACACCAATTTTGTTTAACCAGCCGTAAAGTTGGCTGATTATAAGATTACTGGGGGTTGTGTTTATTGATATAGATGATAGCATCACAACGAGTTAATTGTGTGCTTTATTTATCCTACATGTACAACATTTTATGGGCTTAATACTTTTCCATTTCATTGCTATTTCAATGACATTTAAACATATTAATTAATTTATGAGATATTCAGGTCGTTTTAACATAGGTAATCGTTAGGTAAGGATCGTATTTTATAATACATCTTTGATAGATGTGTATTATAAAGGTGAGGGCAATTACCCTGTATATGATTGAATTTATACATGACAGAAGTATGATTAGATTACTGTAAATGATAGAGGTATGGTTAGATGACTATGGATTAAGGAAGTGTGGTTATTTTATAAACGAAAATATACATAACAGATTAAAGCTAGCTTCTAAAAAATAACAGAAATATGGTTATATTCCTCAGTAACTATGGGACCGTAGCTCAAGGTCCGAACGATTTTATTTCATTTTGAAATGTTATAAATTTTATTTTGGAATTTGTGATGATCAGACCATAATATACATTTTTCAAAATAAAAAAAATATGTATTTTCAAATAAACTACAATCAACACGACCTTGACCGCCGGTTCCCGCAGCTCATTACTTTAACGCGGGGGTATTACCAAATATAACATTTTGTGTCGTGTGTCCAAACCCATGTTACTGTTTTTGAATGGCAGGTATGTGATCATAACAGGTACATAATATGATAATGCGAGGTATGTTATTCATAATCTATAAAATGGTTCCCAAACTCCTTAATGGATAAAACGGATTACCTGGAAGGAGCTACAAAATATCTCAATGTACAATAGGACCACATAGGCGTAGTCGCCAATACAGTCTGGAACGGCAGCAAAACCAATATAGTAGACCCCGAACAGGGGGATTAACACCAGTGTCGACCTCGCCAACTTCCTGTAAATACATTGAGATCAACAGTTAAAAGATTGTAAGTGTTACCAGTGTCGACCCCGCCAACTTCCTGTAAATACATTGAGATCAACAGTTATAAGATTGTAAGTGGTGTAACCTATGTCTTTTGTAAATCACACTTTCTTTTTCAGATTCACATTTAAATGGACTTACACGCAGAGAAGACTTAATATCTTTTTAATGTACAAATTTATCTTTGGATATTCACACAAAAATCCTTACGTAAGTGCCAGTTTTCAACTTTGTGCATTATGGAATGGAATTATAGGTTATGTCGAGAAAGAGAGCTTCACATGGCTTCTTTTTTAACATTAGGTGTTATAATAAATGAACTTGTCATTTTGTATGCATTTTCATACTTCATATTGACAATGCCTATAGCATGTCAAGTTCATTTATGACATCATTGGATGTTATGAAATTACATATCATCTAAAGTTCATTTATTAACCTAAGTCTCACGGCCCCCGCTATCACATTTATATATAGTTAACATGGCTGTTCTCGTTGTGTTTGCCCACACATACACTCTATACGAACCTGTATCTATTTGGATCCGCTCTGTTGGTTGCCGTAAGCTTCGTAAACAAGACTCGGATGATGTTTAAAAAAAGCAAAAAATTTATCTGAAAATGGAAGTAAACGGTTTATATAAAATGTAAAAATATAATAATCACACACGCAAACCAATGAAATGATATACAACAAGTTGTGACATGTACACAGACAGCTTGTTTCGTAAAATAAACTGATTACAATCTAGATGATCGATGCACCTGTGTCTTCCCTGTTAATTTGACATAGAATTGAGTTGCTTGTAAATCGCCTTTGATCTGTCGCCTTTTTTCCGTTAGATCAAATTGATTATATCTACTGATGTGAGTTTAGAGTATAAATACAAAGTAAAGGTTACAATTTAGTCTTAAAGGATAGGGATTATATTAGTGAAAGGCACATATCTAACTGGGTGAAAATGTCCCGGTATATGTACCTCATGCAAGGCGCGTTTGTTCTGTTAAACTCTATGAAGCCTCTCGTCATATCTGTGTAGTATATAAGTCTGTAAGATGTGTACGGACATGGAGGTGAGGGATAGGGTGTGCATATACAGCAACGGCATAAGTGCCACGAGGGGCTCCTTAGTAAAAGCCTTGGTATTTGAACATTCGATTGATGTTTACGTCAGCGGTCAAGCTATTGTTATTCCTAATATTGTATCGTAGATGCACGCACACACAAACATGTTATACCGCTGTAGGGATACAGTTCAGTGTTGTGTCCGCAGCACAAACCTGCCACTTTGTATGCAGTAGGTATGGAAGATAACACGTATGGATGGAGTCTACTTGAGCCGTAACCATTCGACGTTTCTGCAATTTTCCAGTGTCTGTAAATATAGCCGGCAGTAAACCCGTCGATGTTCTATTATAGATGCACAAGTGATACGGAATAGAAGCAGCAAACTTGCTGCGCCTGTAATCATTTGTGTTTCTGCTTTTCATCGTACATGTACGTAACAACTAAGATATCGAACACTACAGACAACGCTGACGGATCTTTAAGTGTCTCGGTAACGAATGGTGCGGTTGAGAAACTGCAGAGTGAAGAAAAATGTGTATAAAACCTATTAGTGAATAGTGCAGCAGTATATCACACCAGCACGACAAAGTACAACAATAGCCATCAATTATAATCGCGCGTGCGGTAAAGAAGAAGAACGTGACATCTTCAATAATACATCAATTCCCAATAAGACACACAGGAGACGTATCTTTCAAAATGGGGGGGAACATAAGAGATGCTGAAAAATGGATCTACAACAACCAGGAAGTCGATATAGTTAATGAATTTAATTATTT
>JAUMHH010195479.1:0-13780 GCA_032359455.1 Chlamys rubida | reverse complement strand
TTCCATTTTTGACTGGAGTTATGGCCCTTTTGCACATAAGAAATTCTCATAATTAACTGTTTTCCATATTATTTGTAACTTAATATACATGTATAATGGATTATAGTTTGAGTTAGAATCCAGTGTCAATGTTCTAAAATATATATTTTTTTCGCGACCACTTGCCACATCAATACGTAACTTGATGCTTGACTTTTTCTTGAAGATGGATTACAGTTTTAAGTTCGATCCTCATGTCAAACTCTATTTATTGTTGGAGGCAACACACAGGCACACACAATACGTACTATCATGCTCTCATGATACCATCCACATATGACATCAGATGTTGTGTAGACGTTAAGCTCCCTCAACCAACTAACAAGCAACTGAAAGCATAATGCGTTTCATATGATGACCATGATATTTCAAAATTACACCCTTTAATTGTGTGGGTGTCGGCAACACATCCACTTCCTTCGAATTGTAGTTTTCTTCTATAGGTTCTCCCAGACACCCGTCCTCATATGACCCTGGCTGTTGCGAGGACATAAATCACCTAATAGAGTACAATGAACGGCATTTCGTTTAAAATGATTAAAAAAGGAGACTTTTACAGTGTTATGTGGCGTCTTTATTCCTCCTGAGATTATGTTTTCTACATTTGTATTTTCTTGACTAGTTTTAATGCGGTACAAGCTCCAGGTGGGAAATGCCATTTTAATTATTAAATGAAAATTAATATTTTTAAGAAAAATTCACGTGCTTGACATATTTTGAGAAAAAAGTATCATTTTAAATTTAGCTTTCACCGACAAAGGAGACAGAACGCAATGTCCGCTCTACTGATAACATCTATACCACTTAACATAAGTGATGCTAAGTGAGTTCACATTCATAAAGTAATCGTCAGAGCTACAATAGACAATTGCTATTTCCGGACAAGAGATCAATCATTGAAATATTATTATTTTGAACTTAAACTTGATTTCACTTAGTACTAGTTAATTCTGTACACAGATGAAATATTTTCATTTATGGTATAATATGTTTTAAGTGTGGTTTAAATGCACTTCATGGCAAATCGGACAAACTGCCCATAATATTTTTAAAACACAAAATGTTACATTACAACAAATACATTATTTGTTTTTTAAATGGAGCTTTGCAATGTCGGTAGCATTACAATTCAACTTTGGTCGTTCAACTAGGTTTAGGTTTTGCCTTTATCATGAAAAATAATGACGACAGTTTGATTTATATCTTGTACCAGAACTATAGTTATGTTCGTTTTTATTTGTAAAGATTCCGAGCTTTAAAAAACATCACATTGAATTCAAACACTCTGTCGCTTACTTCAAGTTCTTAAACTACAATCATGGCGGACTTACTGACAAGTTCCATGACAGCAACAACGCTGGCTAATATATAAGTCACGCCAACAAATGAGTATCCAACTGTTGTCTTTTTGTTGTATGTCAACATTCCATCAGGTCGACATCGTTTGTAACTTAATGATAGGTTGAACCTTGTAGTACTACAGTTAACAATCATCACTCTCAGCATATCAAAGTGAAAGGGAACCGGAATGGATACTGACATGGTACATACATTGTATGTAACATTGTTTGTGATAGAAAGGCTTGGAAGACAAGGGTTTATAGATTATCTGTAAGAATGTATTGTGATAATATACACCTGAATTAAAGTGGTATGTTAGCTACAATTGACTTGGTTTGTATCATCCTACAGATGTCTACGGCATCTTACCCCCTAGTGGGCAAACCCGATTTTCATAAAAAGCCGAGTTACCGGAGCGTTCGACTTGCCTTAAAGACTTTTCGCCGCATCATCGATTCCTTTATGATGTATCTTAACTTAATGTAGATAACAGTTGCTACCAGAAACGTTTAGAAATAGAATTCTCTTAAAATATCCATAATTCCAGAGAGAGGAAGCGACATTACCGTTATTTCGGGGCAAAAAACATGAACACTATTTGATTATAGCATATTTGGGTTTGCAGAAGAAAAATGTAGTTGAAATTTAAAGCAATTTGACCCATTCTGGCCAGCCCCTTAGCAATGCTGAAGTAACACTTATAAAGTATATAACTTTAACCTAAATTAAACAAGCTATTTATGAAACGACTTCGCTTTTGTTTTTGTTTTAACTTGGTCGATTAAAAAAAATATTAGTTTTACATCTCTCTATTTCTCAGTTCAATTGTCCTTTGCTTATAAATGTAAACGGTAAAAAACATCTAAAGCAAACAAACCAGTACTCTCTGCCTGCTTTAAGCAACTCTGGAAATTCACCAACAACAACAACAACAACAACAACAACAACACACCATGCTGTAAATAATTCTATATTATGTATAAAGAAAAAAAAAGAGTTGTCCAATAAGATACCATTAAAACTACAAAGAACCGAAAAATGTAAGATAAGTTGCAATAGATTAATGAAATTGATATATTTTGGTTTTCTTTTTATAGTACTTGAAGAAGACATTTGGTATATATTCACTAAAGCTTCGAATATTCCCGATTGCATGATGTTATTGACGTCACGACGGTGTGTATTATATTACGTCATGACGTAGTCTACTTTATTGTTACGTTGTTTTACTGGACCTTCAAAATTACAAACGTTCATTATTTTCAACATTTTCGTAGGCGAATACGTTTTACAAAGTATTGCATGCCCAATTATCGATGCAGAGTCATTTCTAGATTTTATGTATGTTCATGCGGATTAACCCGTCAAATGTATATCGGTACAACATTTACGAGATTACAATAAGATGGAAAAGTTGATTAGGCTACGCTTTAAGCGTATGTATCCTCAGATGTTAAAACGACAAATATATTTGGCTACACTTTGTTCAAAACCTACATGGTTGCAACAAATTGGAGGCAACATTTTGAAAGACGCCTCTTTGGCGTGCTGTCTAAATTTAAACAAGAGAGAAAAAATACTGAACGACCTGTATCTAACGGCAGATAGCACTCCTTCAAACAGGGTGCGGCATTGAGAACTTCATGTGTTGTTGACTAAAATTTACCGGACAAACTTTTCCAGTCTCTTTAGCAGACAACCTTGGAACGCACAGAACATCTTGCGGAAAGATTGTCTACCGTACTGTTTAAAAAAAAGCGATGCACTTGGGATATTTCAAATTTGCTCAGAGTTATCGAGTCCTGGGTTAAGAAGATAAATCTCTGAAACTTTGGATTCATTTTAAAAATCATAAACATGTTTTGGACACGGAGCCTCTCGAAATATTTTCCATATCAGGAGTAGCGGCTATTTTTTAATATATAGGATAACCTACACCCAAATAGCTATCTATTTTAATTATTTATTTTACAATTAAATCAATGAAATAAATGTATAAAATACTGTCATGTATTGTTATAAGTGCACAAAGTGGTAATTGCTATCCAATCCTACAAAACATAAATGCTGAGTCAGCAAACACTTTTTTTTTACATATTCATTATTGGGTATATTTTCTCTCTTTTTCAGTTCGAATTGGATATCAGGTTAATTGATATATATTCTTTATTTTTGACTATTTCACTTTCTCTAGTCTCTAAGAGACGGTACTAAATATATTGAACCTGCGAAGTGAAAACTTGGACCAAAGATGACAAAAGCTTTTTAACATGCCGCGATTTCAATACAGCGTCATGAGTGGATTCAGGCTACACCTGCAATAATTTTCCAAACACAACATAGACAAGTGTCGCTAATGATGATTTTTTTCAGGTCATACCGAATTGCAGTTAGTGTCAGAGCCCCAAGAATCTTACAGTTCTAAAAAGGAATCATTTTATCATACGTGTGCTTTCATTTATTGATAAACTGGATTTCATAGAAAATCTTGTTGTAGCTTTTCCTCTAACTCCATATATGGCGCCTCTGTGCCGCCTGGATGAGGAGGAAAGGGGAGGAGTAAAAGATGGGTCTCAATAAAATAATGGGAATGAGTACATCATAAGAAAAATTGGTGTTACCATTAAAAAAACGTTTTATAACAATAATAATTACCACAACTTTAATATGCAAATTTATCTTTCCAAAGTAAAAACTCCAAAACACAGGTAGGCCAGACTGGCAGCGCAAACTCAAGAAGAACTCAGGAAAAGTACCTCTCCACAAAAATGTCCCGAATATTCAAAAAGTTGTAAAACCTTCCCGTGATAGGAGAAGTTGTATCTTCGAGATATAATGGAATCCAAATTACTTGAAAAGCACAACCACAGGACCAGGAGAGCACCCCTAATAAGAGCCAAAGACGTGATATCTTTAAAGGAGAGACGTACGAAGGCCGAGGACGTAGCGAGGCACTCGACCTCTTTAGTTTGTACCTTCAATAAAGCCTCAATCTGATCAATAGAGTTGTCAATTAGAGTACGTCTATTATTTGACACTTTTTAAATACAACTTGACCTTACCTATGTTCATTGTGGCTGTAACGTGGAATTTTCACACCTCCTTCGCGGCTAACTAGTGATTCAAAAATGTACCTGAAACGAGGTAATGAACGGGTTACAGATACAAAGTAGGGCTACTTTGTATACGTTTTATATGCGGGTACAATACGTATTGGTTTAAGACCGCATATCCAAACATGTGTCGATTTAGGTCGTTTCAAAACAATTTTGGTACGTGATATGTCGTCCGTTAATGTTCTAGCTGAAATACGGCAACATACTGAAATCAGGAAAGGTACCAGTTTAAATACGAAATTGTATTTCTGCACAGGCCAATACTTGATATATATTACCCACGATACATATCGCAGAGTTGTGCATACGCTATTATCGCAGTTTAACGTTGGTGTAACGTTGGTATAACGTTGTACGATCCCACAACTGAACATGTGCACGAATCCGTAGTGCTATAACACTTAAGTGTACATTAACTGGTAGCGTAGTCGAGCCGACACGTCGATTTTATTGTCATCTCGTACATATGTAGCACTTTGGGGTACGTACACTTAACTAGTCTTTTGTCTGATGATGGCGACACTATTATCGTATTAGACGTCACACATAAATATTTTACTGGTTGTTTCGTAATCAACCTGTATCAATTAACGGTAAAATGAAGTCACACACCATTATTTTTTCCATATTATCGATTATATATATATTCCACAGATCTTTTTTGTGCTCGCTTTTAATTAGACAAAAGTTGCATTTTACACCGAACCTTTTAACAACAGCACATTTACCTGTGCAGGTTCAGGAAAAGAATAGATCGGCTGTATCCTAGTGAATGTGTTTCGTAGCAGATTCGATTACAAAACAATCTAATAATGCACTTATACACTGGGGTTAAGTAATCTTTCTTCTCCTAATTCAAGAAATGAATGTGTATTTATTAACATTTTAAATGTATTCCCGAAGGACGAGATGTGTTTTGAAAAACATCACTCAATAATTTATCGTTTTAGGTGTTTTTCCTTTCAGTATAAGTAGTACATGGTAAATATCATCAGTCAGACTTGTTGGAAGCGTATCACCGTTGATGAGCTGTGGAGAACGATCGCCTTTGAATTTAAACAGCTATCTTTGACACAGAATTCTGTATGTGTGTCGGCGGACATTTCCACAAGTTCCATCACGGTATTCACCAATCTTTTAACTATAATACGTCTCTGTGGAATCATTCTTTATTACGAAATACAACTGCTTTGTAGTCTGAGATTGGAAGAACAATTCGTGTTGCGATAGAAAACTGGTACGGGTGTCTGAGACTAGAGGAACAATCTTCGTTACGATAGAAAACTGTTACGGTTGTCTTAAACTAGAGGAACACTCTTGGTTACGATAGAAAACTGTTACGGGTGTCTGAGACTGGAGGAAAACTCTTGGTTGCGATAGAAAACGGTTACGGGTGTCCGAGACAAGAGGAAAATTCTTTGTTACGATAGAAAACTGGTACGGGTGTCTAAGACTAGAGGAAAACTCTTGGTTACGATAGAAAACTGTTACGGGTGTCTGAGACTAGAGGGGAAATCCTTTTTACGATAGAGAACTATTACGTGTTTCTGGGACTGGAGGAAATAACTTTATCAAGTCACACAACTGTTACGTGTGTCTGAGACTAGAAAATAAATCGTTATCAAAGCAGACAACTGTTACGCGTGTCTTGGACTGGAGGAGCAATCTTTATCAAGTCAAACAACTGTTACGTGTGTCTGAAACTAGAAGATAAATCTTTATCAAAGCAGACGACTGTTACGTGTGTCTTGGACTGGAGGAGAAATCGTTATCAAAGCAGGCAACTGTTACGGGTGTCTGTGACTGGGGGAGAAATCGTTATCAAAGCAGACAACTGTTACGTGTGTCTTGGACTGGAGGAGAAATCTGTATCAAAGCGGACAACTGTTACGTGTGTCTTGGACTGGAGGAGAAATCTGTATCAAAGCAGAGAACTGTTACATGTGTCTTAGACTGGAGGAGAAATCTTTATCAAAGCAGGCAACTGTTACGTGTGTCTTGGACTGGAGGAGAAATCTTTATCAAAGCAGAGAACTGTTACATGTGTCTTAGACTGGAGGAGAAATCTTTACCAAAGCAGGCAACTGTTACGTGTGTCTTGGACTGGATGAGTTTTGTTTGGCTGGGGCCAGAGAAGACATCTTCATAATTTCACCTGGTACACGTGCAAATTGTATTTGTAAATGCGAGGTTGGAGATTGTACTTGTTTGACAAAAAAAGGTGATCAAAGAATATACAAGGTTAAAAGTCACCAGTATGTATGGATGGGATAGACTACATATTTTACTTTTGTTTATCAATATGTTGATTGTCATTACTGACACACAGCTATATAAAAAAACAGATTGTTTGGTAGGTCGTACAGTCCTAGCCAGAATGGAAAAGCAGTCTCGAACACATTGTGGAATTTACTGTCAGGAACTAAACGGCGAGGGATTCTCGTACGTTTCTCAGAACAAAACATGTCAAATTTTCGAAGAGACGTTCAGAAATACGCCACCATGTGTCGCGCCAGGAATATTTGGTAAAGTCGGTAAGTTATCACTGTCGTGTTGTGTTGGCCGAGGTAACTGGCATGTACTTGTAACGTTATTGTTTAAACAAGGTTATCCACATACCTTTGTGTTAATGTCGACTTAATACATCCCTACTTCCCGTTATCCACCTTAGTTTTGTCTGTACACTTTAATGTATAAAAATATGTATTTCTTGTTAATTTTCCTGAAGTGTTCTCGGACTTCAGTACACCGAAGAGATTGTAAAAGGTATTGAAACGGTAATATTGTATATGCCCCTCACACCCCGTTGTCAAGGCCATTCCTTATCTGAAATGAAACGTTTGTCGACAAAGCAAATTTAACTTATTAAACATGATACATTTAGATAAAAGATTAAAAATGGAGGAGGGGAAGGGTTGTAGAAGTAAGCGGTTTTTTTTTCTTTATCCGCCTTTTTAACACTTTTATTCATAAGTACAGCGTTTTTGGCAAAAAAGTCACACTTTTATTTGGACATGCATCCGACTTTCAGATATTTCAAAAAGTAGGCATTTACATACATTTGTTTTTATTCTGGTCTTATATCTCGGAAAATAGGATGTACCAATACACATAGTTATTAGATATGAATAAAAGCGTTAAAAAGAATGAAGAAATACGCCCTCCTAATAACACTATCGAAAGCGAGAGATATCCAGTGCATTTTAAGTATGGTATTGTAATAGCATTATTCAAGGGAGAGAAACGAGATAGAATATTAATGTGTAATTACAGGGATATAACGTTAACGCCTGTTTTACAGATTTGTTTTGAAAAGGTTCTGTTCTTTAGAGTAATAAAGAAATGCAATGAAATTAATTTCCCGCACAAATTGCAGTAGGGGTTTACAGACCAATGCGGTAGTAGTAAGGCTGCTTTAATGGTGAAAGTATCGATCTTTTATTATATTGAGAGGAAATCGAAAGTATATGGAGCTTTACTTGACAATCAAAAAGCGTTCACCACTGTATGGATCAAAGGGTTAATGTATAAAGTGTATAAATTGGGATTCAATGGCAAATGGAGAATTATATATAAATCGTTTATTGATGTTAAAGCATCATTGTTATTCGAAGAAAAACAAAGTCTGACGTCTGTCGCTTAAAGCCTTACATAGCCGGTTAAAATAGAAATAAGGTATTCCAATTGAGAGTCGTCCTCGACTAGCGTGTCGGCCTGTCGAATCCCTGATTCATAACGTTTATATATAACTAATGGAATTTATTTGGTGAATTATTTTCAAAGAAACTGGAAACGTGTTAAATATAAATGACACATGCACAGGTTAAATATGATACAGCTAAGTTTTATCATAACAAAATACATTGTGAGAATATCTGACTTGTATTTATGATACACATTTTGTTGTTTAATTAAAAGGAATCAGCTGGTGAAGCATCTCAATTGGTGCTACATACCTATGTATTAATAAAGAGAAAGCTCATATAGCCCAGTTTCATTCCGTATATACAGCACTAGAACCGACACTTGTTGTAAGTGAATATAAAAATCGCCACAAGCTATGTTAAGGAAATTGGAGATATAAGGCAGTACACATGAATTCCGTATACATTAATTTGCCTGTCATTACGCAAAGATGACAAAATTATTACCAGAAACAATGCAGTTAACAATTACAGTTAATGACCACATAATGCAAACTCAGTTCCCGTATCAATGTAACCATTCTCATTCCCACATCGAAATTCGATGACAAATTCCAGTTTCTTTTTCCAGTGATCATTTAAAAAAAAATCACATTTTGTCAAAAAAGAATTAAGTGAATTAACGAGAGACTTCTAACCGGACGTCTTTGTTAAAGTCTAGACTTGACTTGTTGACAGTGTCATATTATCTATCCTAGTTATAAGAAAATTCATTTGAGCACCGAATCCATGATTTATTGTGAAAACGACTTCATGAATAGGGTTCCGAAATTACATTTACTACTCTAGCTTTCGAAAATGGCGCCATATGTACTGTTCTAGTTGCTACTATGATAATTAGAAACTTATCGTAGCGGTGCTTACCTAGTCATATTCCTTTAAACATGCGCAGCGTCGTAACAACATCGTTTCAAGTCAACTAGTTCATGCAACATAAACACTGAACACTAAATCTAAAAGAAAATGTTAATATGCATATCGTTCTATTTTAAGCCGCGTATTGGTTAAAACATAAAGACATTCCAAAACATGTCTAAAGATTAGAGGAATCAAATATAAACATATTGCGATCCCGCCCATACAAACTTCAACATTTCAATCCTAATAAAATGTTTTCTGGCATGAAAGACATTTGTATCTATTGAAATGTCTGCTTTATTGGATATTTATCAACAAATACTATGTTTGATGTGACATTAATGTATGAAAAACAATTGTAATCGGCACATGTTTTAACGTTGGCGCCTCTTCCATATAATCTTTCTCTTTTGCTGTTTGTTTTTAATCCAACCAACTTATGTATTATGTCCAGTTTACATTGGTTGGATGCTAATCACACAATTGTATTCGTTGTTAAATGGTGATACTATTATGCAGCATTTATATAACAACTTCAGACTTTTATTTCCGTCAATATGTGACTATATGGTCATGAGCTATTGATATTGACCAAGACGAAAATTGAACTCGACTTCGTCTCGGTTAATATAACTTTTTCAGGTGCATTTAACTACATACTCACCTCAATAAAAGTCCATAACTGATCAGTATTACAGTAAACATTGTGTTGTATCAAAAGTCAATTTTGTTTGGTAGCAGCAAGATTAATTTCATTTAATAGATTTTTTTTCTTCAAATAATCATTCCCACTTTCAATATCCGTACTGAAATAGAATATAATTATATTGTTGGTTCAAGTTTTATATAGTTTACTTCTTATGTATGGTACATGTTTGATATGGTCTTTATCAATACTATTATACATTTGTGCAGCCAAGCCTGACTGTTCTGCCCTCCCGACTGCCTGTACAGCACAGCATACATGTAGCTGGACCTGTGAAGGTAAACATTAGCATTACTAAAATATTACTGAATATATATAAATAATTCGGTTCAGAAATCAAACTTCGATATTTAACTTGGTATCATAACAGCGTTTTTTTTACAAACCAACAGAATATTTCACATATGTATCATGCGTAATTTCGCAATAATCAAATACATTAAATGTATGAATCATATTTTCGAAAAGACATTTTGTATTTTCTAATCAAAGATTCTAACATGTTTCCAAAAAATTTCTTTAACAGATTCTGATGATGTTGAAATTCCCAGTGGTACGTATAAATACTTCTGCAATTTTAATTTTGATAATTTCATGAGTTACATCATAATTAAGCCGTATTATGTCAGTCATATTTCTATACACTGTACAGACCAAGCATCGATTATTTTGGATATTTATCGATCATAACAAAAACTGTAGAGTATTTTTGTTTTCATTCATTCTTGAACAACATTACAGAAGTTTTCGTTATTGTCTTGACTGGGTAGATCGGAATAATTCAATCATATATCAATATCATAATAATGCTGTTTGATTTGTATTTAAACCTGATTGCCCGACGATAATTATCAATGCAGGGCAAAACAAAAACCCTCCGATCTAAACGTAAATTCAGAATAAACAACTTTAACTTATTGTCCAAAGTAAATGTTCTTCGATTTTAACAACTCTCTATTAAGTCCAACAGCAAATATTATATATACTAAAACTAAAAATGTGAAAAGACTTACTCCCTCAATCTTTCCATATCTAGTTATGAAACTGGATTACACGTCCAGATGGCATAAAGCAAGTTAACGATAAACAAGTCCTTTTCAGTTTAAAATTTCTAATTTGTATATTTCAAAAGAGTAACTTGAATTTTAGTCATGAACTGTTCTTAGTAAATAGTAATTATCAAGGTCGTTTTGTATGTTTATAATGCCAACAGGTTTAATGTCAGGTCAAATATTGTAAAATGGCAATTACTGAAAATCTAAACATTTTGTACTCGTGTATGCCTGTAAATAAACTCTCCTTCGCTTTAATTGGTTATCTACGGAAGCCGTAATTACGAGATAGCTAAGTCGTAATTACGAGATAACTAAGTCGTTATTACGAGATAACTTAGTCGTAATTACGAGATAATTTGTTTACTTCATGTGGCACTAACTGGCTTCCGTAGTTATCCAAGGTAAAAATAGACAAAAATGCGTTAGGTTGGTAACTACTTTTTAGCTAAGTAACATAGAAAGATTATTATATTTGTTTAATGTTAACATTGCACTGCTTATGTACATGTATTGTTTAAAGTATCATGTATTGGATATTGTTAGATGTACAACTGTATCATTTATCATTACATCTGCCAGCTGTCGTTACCGGGTGCACCCGTCCTACTCCATCTACATGTGGGGTTGTAGCTGGAACTCAAGGAACATGTGCAGCTGCGTGTAAAGCAAATTCTGGTAAGAAATTATTTAGTCACTACGCCAGTTTATATTTTGCAAAGTTATCATATTATAAGAATTCATATTATTATTTATTCTTTAATTCTCTCAAACGAGCTTGCAGACTTGATGCTTTTGCTGCGTTTCTTATTATCAGTAATTTCCTTTCTTTTTTATTTTCTTGTTTCTTTTTCTCCTTACTACCAAACAGTTTCCGCATTTTTTCTCAGAACCTTTTAGTTGCATACTTACAAAACTTCAAACGAACTTCAGTGAATCTGTGTAGATTTGCAAAAAAGTGTTTCATTTCCTTGGCTTATAATTAATTTAGATATCTATGATCGTGTGCTAAGAAGGCGCTGACGGTTCCTCTCTACGCTTGTGTACTATGCCATTGTGAATTTGTTCAGACTACAGGAGCAGGTTTTTGGAACTTACAACTTGTTTTTCTTTCCTTGTCGACTGCTTATTATCGTTCTTTCGCAAAGTTGCGTCTGGATGTTTCCTTGGAGATTACTGGCCGAATACACATGACACTTTTAAAACCGTTATTTGAAATTGGAAATACTTTAAGACTAAGAAGTCTTGAAACTGGATTTCAATTTGTAAGCCAAGGAAATGAAACACGTTTTTTGCAAATCTACACATTTAAAAAAGTAAAGCGAGGATGAGGAAGTATATGGAAGAACGATGACAATATGAAATATAAAAGAGCATATAGATATACTAAAATGAAATGTGCGAACACTTGTAAAATGAAGTAAATAAAGGATCAAACAAAAATTAAACTAAATATGATGATTATTGAATAATGTTAATAAAGGTTAATTTAGATAATTATTAAAAAGGGAGAGGGGAGGGGGATAACTTAGGGGTAATAAAACGGAAAACAAAGTAACTAAAACATCAGTAGATTCGGGGTATAACGCAGGAGGAATGAAAACAAATAAGAGAATAATTATGCTGAAATAATAGTGTTGAAGCGTTTGAAAGATGATGAAAATAGTATCGCAAACTGGACTAAGTATCAAAATTTCACTTACAGAAATGTAATTAAATCTGGACATAAATGACCTTTTCAAAGGTCAAAACCGCCATATACATTATTCTCAAACCAGTATTTATAATCAGATATGAGGTACTACAAATTGGACGTAAAGTACCCATATCAATTGGGATACAATATTATGATCAAATTTGATTGTAACACTGTTTGTATTTATTCTGATGACGTCATCATTGACAACAAAACTGCATCAGTTTTAAAATGAAAACTAAACACAGTTCTAATGGTTTCAGTGATCATTTGGTTTACTTAAAAAAACTAATTGATTGTATGTTTAAGTAAATCTTCCTTAGTGTATGTGGCAAAATGAATGGAAAATATAGCAGGTAGTAGAATATAAATGATAAACCGTTTATCACACAATATTTTAAGGGTTTGTCATTCGAACAAATTTATCATCGTGAGCACGTGGTTGAAATTGCGAGGCCGCAGGTTGCCTCGAGGTTCGAACGAAAAACCCTGAAAGCGCAGTGTGATGATCAATAATTATTAAGTTAATATGATATTTAGCTATTATAATATCTTACTGGCCAACCGCATTAGCAACTACGTATAAATGCGTAAAGAAGAAAATGTTTTCGAATTATTTAAAGGCGTAAGTATGTTCTTCGCTTGAAAAATCCGTAATTTGTACATTATGCATTTCTAGTGAGTATGTAAGTCATAATGTCGCGATACGGTTATAATTTGTGTGTCGATGACACTACAGAAAACTGACGTTTTCAAACTGTTTCCCTGTCAGGTTTTGCTACTACGACTGCTTGTACGAATTATTACTTCTGCAAAAGTTAATTTAAATATCGTAAAATGTTATATCATGTCTTACAGCTGTTTTAGATCGACCTCAGCTTATCTATATATTGTATAGCAACCGTCTATATGATCATAAATAAGTTTAGAGTAAGATTGTAGATTCAGACACGCATACTTATATAAGGCAGCAATAATGCAAATGTATTACAATGTATATTTAATGTTTACCCGTTAGGTATATTACATTAAAGTTGGTACGCTGCCTGCAAAAAAAAGCCAATCACATATGACAAGATGGAATGAAACTAAGGAATGTGATAAAATAACCTAGATAAACATACATGTCTAACTAAACATATGTTGGGAGGATAATAATCAAATCGTTATCGCAATTGTTTAAAAACGTTGTGTTGCTTATAATTTTCAGCCTCGGAAAACGGATCAACCAGGTTAAAACTGTTCACACCACTTCTAGTTCTCGGGAC